>JAOEHK010013064.1:0-11278 GCA_025447835.1 Labidoglobus nevermanni | reverse complement strand
AAAAAACGTTGCCGACCTCTGGGTTACAGAGTTATAAAAATCATCCAAGACGCGTGTCACCAAAAACGTGCTCGTGTCAGCACTGACACGCGTGTCATAGGTTCCCCATCACTGATCTACGCGATGGTTAGACAGAGGCTTCCGAATTGAACAATGTAGGCATATAACACAATAGATCCCGATTGTCACCGCATATAGTGGTAGGGACAGTAACAAGATTGATGTTTCCGCATCCTTCTGTGAGTGGTAGAACACATCTGGCGTGCTTCCAGTTTACTGATTTTTCACGGGGCAATTTGTCCAATATCCTTTAGCAATAAACATTCATTTTCCGAAGGACATTAGTCAATGAAGAAATTTAACAACCTGGCCTCCTGTCCCCATATCTGGACCCTTACCTATCTGTGGCCTAACACGAGATTACAGGAGGAAATATATTATGGCATGGGAACACAGATACAAAAATGCCCACTGGCGGGATACCGCGGTGTCCAGGAGAAGATCACGGGCATTCTCACTGGTCATTATACCTTCAATTAACACCTGAGTAAGTTGGGTCTTGTGGACTCGTCCACTTGTAGAATATGCTGAGGAGCTTGTTAAGCTTGGCTGGAAACATTTGCAGTCATAGCTCACTATTCTGACCTAACTTAAATAAGCATTACTTTCGACTAACTTTGGTAAAATCTTCGTGGTGCAATGTTTCACAGCTAACTCTCAGTTTGTCGTCGTTAAGGCAGCTTTATTTAAATGAGCAGGTGGACCACAACTTTTGAGACAAGTTCAGACTACTATAAATACGAGCACGAAAGTTATTCACCAACTAAATGAAGCAGTAGAAGAGAAGAACGAAAACAAAACTGCAATTGTTATGTTTGCATGCAAACACTCATTTGTCATTGTTATTTCGCCAGGGTTGATTAATCATTAGGTTTAGGAAAATATTTTTAGCAGAATATGGTCTGCTAACACGTGAGCCAGTCCACTGCAGTCTTTCTGCGTATATTTTGTTTGCTGCAAGTTTCCATTTCGAAATGAATGTAAAAATTGCATGCAAATTGTTTGCAATCAAAACAATTCAACGACGCCAAATTCGTGTATTCATGGCGTTCTTGTTTTCTACTATTTGAAGTTCTTACGTGCCAAACGAGTGCGATTGCAGTGCCTATGATGTAAGCAAGCAATTGCAAACGTTCATCCGCATCTTGGAGTTTACGACTTTACAGTTGTGTGCCTTTTTCTGCAGTCCTGCTCGCCTGAGCACAAATGGTAATGTGCGCTCTTTTTCCTCATTTCAACGCACGTCACTCGTAACTTTTCGACCTCTAAATTATTTACAAGAGACTCCATCAACCCCCGCAAATATTCCTTCACCATCAAGCAAGGTATCTTTCACCTTGCATAGGTTTATTGCGATTTTATGGCATCTAGTAGATGTGAGGCGCATTTAATTTCTACAATTAGTTTCAAAATATTTATGGTATCCACATTAATTCCACAAACTTTCTGAAATTGCAATGTCGTCACTTTAGAATGTACTGTGGTTCTTTTTGGTAAAATGCATCACAAGTAACCTTGGCCATCGAGTAATGCGCAAGGCTGCTGCTTACATTACTTCCTATACCTCGTCGCTACGAAGCACATTTCTTTGCCGTATTTTCATATAAAAGGGCACTTTATGTGCATGCTCTCACCCCAAGTGGGGGTAAGAGTCTGATGAAATGCTTCAGAAATGTGAGATTTTCAAATAATGCCAAATATTCAGCAAATGAGTGAGTTGAACAGAAACACATATCACATTAGTTTTATAGAATTCTGGTTTATCTGATTCCCTGAATATAGATTCTATTAAAAACTGGAAATTTTTGCAATAATGTGTTTATCTTTTTACGGAGCTTTTTTCTGCTCCTTGAAGTTTCTCCGATTAATTCAATCATTGCTCGGGCATATAGCTTACAATCTAATAAATGTTAACGACATTGAGTATGAAGAATGAAGGTAATTTGCCATGTTCGACTGCACACGGCGAAGTGGAGCGCATTTTTCAGAAGTTTATGGTCAATCTACTTTCTACTTATCCAATATAAAACTAATCCAATGCAATAAATGAAATTTGTTACATAATTAAGCGAGGTATAAAACCATCATCTCTTAAATTCTTGAATAACCCTTTTCCATATAGAATATTAAATAGCTAAACATCAATTAACTTGGAAAATTTGACGCAAAGAAATATCAGGGGTCAACCTTGCATTTAACCTCGCTGTCACCCAAGTTGGGTCCACAAAAGTGCACCTTGGTGCATTGTTGCGTGATATTTAGTAACACACCTCATCTAAAGTCTGTGGTAGCTTAACACCCTCCGGAGAATGGACAATTTAAGGTATACAGTACATTGGGGGATAATCTCGCTTCGATCATTCCAGTCCTCCCCTGATGTGCCAATTTGCTATTGCCGCATGAACCAAGCCAATTTAACAAGCTACCCTCTATTGAAATGTACTCTCCTGATTATGTTATGCAAAAATGTCGACGTGTGGTCGGAAATGCCGGTCCTTTTAGAACCTCCCCGAAAAGTCAAGGCTGCTGGCATTTATAGAGCATAATCGGAGGGTTCAGGCCAGAGAATCAATGCTGGAGAATTGATAGCCGAATCCTCGCCTCGACAGGTCAGCACCTTCTAATTACAGCAATGTAATGAACATGCATATTTGATGGACCTGCTGTGGCCAGACGTGCTTGGAAAACGTGTGAATGTTGCAAGTTTGGGGAGGAGTGTGGTGTCGGCATCCACGTTGCAACTTATTGATCGATATGAGGAGCCACGTCGGCGGCGGCAGCGGCGCGCAGGTCAGGAGTGCGCATAGTCCTGCCGGCAGGACTACTCCCGACATGCCCATGCGATACCTTAGACATTCTTATAGTTCCTCAAGTTTTTCCTCGCCGTTGCCATCGCCAAGGGAGACGCCAAACATGTTCGTTCATATTTTATTGGTTACGGAATGTTTCCACACGTCTAGACATTACTGTGGTATTTCCTGCTTCTCGCAGAAATATGCGAGAATGCCCGAAAATGGCAGGACTGAGTGACAATTATTGATCCTGATTTATCTCGATAGAAATATTTCGAATGCAGATTCTGTTTACTCGGGCACGTCGCAAACGTGTTCTGGAAATATAGCTTCCTTTGAATATGTAGTAATAAACCCCGTTTCTTCAATGCTACAGCTCGTGCAGCATTTCGTAACAATTGAACGCGCAATTTTTATTCGATCGTTTCAATATAAGCGAGTGTATGAGTAAATAAATGTCGAAAAACACATTCTTCAGAATATAATAACCCAAGCAATAAATTCGCGTTCCCCAGTGGAAAAAAGCAATTTCTTGTAGATGTTAAACGCAAGCCATTCTTATATCATGTAAGAGTATGCTACAACAGAAAAGGAAGTGAAATACATTTCCTGACATTTATGAGCGGTCTTGCAAGAGACGTGTTTTGGAGAAAGATATCTAAGGTAGTGAACACGCACGCATCGATCTTGTTTTCATTAAAATGCATCAAGATTGAGTCAAAATATGATCTGAATATATAGGGTGCAGTTACTGGCAACCACGTACAGAGGCGAAATAACTAAAGTTGCAGGCAAATGTCCTCAATGAATGAAAACTGACATTTGCGTCATTATTAGACATCTTTCTGCATCCATATCCAGTTGAATCATTATCTATATCAGTGCTTCCCAAAGTGGTCGATATCGACCCTTAGGGGTCGATTTAGACTTGCGACAACAAAACCATAAATTGGGGGTCTACGTAAGAGTAAATAACAGTTCATGAGTAGAACGTGCCAAATCCCGTATTCGTAGACTGTGCTGGCGTACAAGCACGGGGAATACCCTGGATCCCGTCACGAAAGATGGGTATTCCCCGTACTTGTCTGCCAGCGCTGTCTACGAGTAGGCATCGAATAAATTTTGAAAATTCGACATTAATGGGTCTATGAAAACCAACAATATCGGTAAAGGGTCTACGGGCTTTTGGAAACACTGATTTATATAAAGGGTGTACCAAAATTCACACAAGATTTGAATTTTGCTATATAAACCAATAAAAAAAGACAATTTTTAATTATAGACCTATGTTTTCTATCAAAATTACTTGGGCCACCCTGTATATAAAAAGGAATCTTTCTGTACGTCTGTACGTGCTAGATTTACGCCTAAATTTGGAATAATTCCATCGAAATGAAATATTGGGCATGAACCATGTACTCCTGGGACAACGATAGCGCAAAGGAAAATTGGAAAACCTAAAGGTTTGAAAGTTTTAGTGAATAAAACATTTTCCATGAAAAATCAAGTAACCTGAGTGCACGTCGGAAAATATGGGTTCGGTTTTGTCAATGCAGCTTGAACGGATAAGTCTCCGTTCGTTGAAGAACAGCAGTACCAAACGTATGCTAAAAGGCGGACGGGCAGATGAGCTGGGTTTTCTACTAGAACTAATGTAAATTGTTTAAATATTGTTTGGGTACTTGAAGAAATAGAATGGACGCTGAAGACCCCTGAGAATGTCCGCAAACTAAATCGATCTAAACCAGTGTTTCTCAATCTTTTTTGCCCCGTGGACTCCTTACCAATATGGTTGCTTTTCATAGACCCCTTAATGTCGAATTTTGGGAATTTATTCGATGCGGTTAAGTCAAGATGCAGCAGACCATCACGGGAAATACCCGAGGTTTCGGCCCTTGCGGTTATCAGTGGCGCTACTTCTATTACTAGACCTAAGTTACGGACAAGCACGAGGAATGCCCATATTTCGTAAAGGGACCCAGGGTATTCCCCGCGCTATTCACATCTCGTAGACCCACAATTTTTGGTTTCGTTGTCGTAGACCCCCTGCAAGTCAACTAACCCAGAGGGGTCGATATCGACTACTTTGGGAATCACTGATCTAAACAGATCTTGAGAGAAAACAGCAGGATGAGGAAATTGTTTGGCGGTGTCGTAATTAATACGCGAATGCTACTAATTGGATGAAATAGTGCATCGTAGAGTGATGAACAGCGATGAGTTTTCTAATGATGGCTTATGAGCGATGGAATTATCAGACCATTCTTAATTTTGATTGCATTCGTCTACACGACAGACGTTTCCGCGCAATTGCGTCCGGCGCGTTCGCAAGCTATCTAAATACAAATGGGCATTGTGCGCATTCGTGCACGTAATTCTATTCCTTTCATATCGATAACCTCAAACCAATATTCCGGACAGGTATGCAGGCGACAGCTTTGATTCCATTACGGTCAAATTGCGGTTGATTAGGCAGGGTAACGATATACCCTGTAAAACTTTAATGACATACTGATGAATTTTATATGCACGCTAAAGTGCACGTGAGCGATGCAGTCCTTTCTGCACCCTACCCCCTCCACGAACACAATTTGGCGCAGTGCACGCAGCGCCGCTCCTCGTTAGTTCAAGTTACCCTTCTAGCCATTCTACGAAACTATTAATTGCCGGGTGATCTGCTCATGTCTAAATTGCCATTTATCTTGTGAAGAATCACATTCAAAACCTTCCTATATCCTTATCCTCTTAACGTTCAATAAAGTCGATGCAATGCTTCACAAAGATTTATGCGAAGCATTAAATTTCACGCACTATATGATAGAAGTTTGCCTCAGCACCCTCCTTTACAGCTTACTGAAATCCCACCCTGTTAGTCAACATTTTCATTTGCAATAAAGACATTCTCATAAAATGCCACAATGCAGGCACGGATCGCAAAAATGCCATATATAGGTTTACTTTTCCATGTTAGGGCAAGCTACGGAAAACGCTGGTTGAGCAAACGAGGTGGTAATTGCCCCTTGGCCTCCATTTGATATTGTGACAAATCAGCAAAGGAAATTCGACCATGAATCAGAGATACATGCTATAGATGAGCGGATTAGCCGTAAAGCATCCTCGGAGAGACCGGTTGCTAGGCTTACAGCCGATGATTACCACTTTCATTGCTTCCTATATGCAACTATCGAAGAGGTTTACAACCGATCAGATTACCGGAGTGACCTGCACCATGTAACAAAAAGTGATTGCAAATTTCCTATTAAATGAAATGAAATCTAGCAACATATATTCCTATCGGGATAAATGCAGAAGAGTGGAAACCAGAAATGCGTTTCTCGCAATGTCGCGACGAAATAGAGTTTGAAGGATAATCGATAGGAAAGCGTTGCCACACGACCTGGAAACCTATAAATACGTGGCAAATGATATCAAATAGGTGCACGCACCACTGCAATTGCCTTTCGGCAATTTCGGAAGACCATGGGGGCACAACCCACAGAAATTGCTCACCTTTGGCGACGCGTCGCAGGATAATGTCCTTATGCTCCTGGGAATGCGGCTCGCCGATGACGATGAGCAAATAGCACCCGGTGAGCGGGCTCGGGGGCGGCGGGCCGCTATCCGAGCCACCGTTCTGCGTCTCCATGTGCTCCACCGTCAGACGGCTTCCGCGCTAGCCCAGTGGACAACGGCTTCGAGGCAGAGGACACAAACTGCACCGCGTTGCAGGCGACCACGCCGGTTAAATGGCAGCCAAGCGGGGCTGTGCGGGAGGTGGAGAATGTAAAGGGTTGTGTGTGTGTGTGGTTCGATTGATCGATCCCGTTGCGTTTTCTGATGCAATGCTTATCTGAAGAGCTGTGCGCTCACGCCGGTGGCTCCGGAACTCACCGGAGGATCGACAACTCGCGAATGCCGGCTGCGCAACTCTGCAGCACAGAAGGTGCCTCCTCCCCCCACCCTTGAGGCGCAGCCATGCTACATCCCCGTGTCCCGCATTCCGACGCCAGCCAGTAGACTGGGTGGGCAAGGACAATTGCACTAGGACGTCCAGAAAAACTCTCCCAGCTGCATAATGCCCAATTTCCCGATTCGCCTTTTCCTTCCAGCATCAGGTGCTAAAATATCCTCGGTAACTGATGACAAATGGACCACGAATTCGAGGGTTGGTGAAATAGTGTTCGAAATTGGTGTTTTAAGACTGTCACAAGGAGACCCGGTTGAAAATACAATATAATTACTCTGGGGAGCGGGATGACGACCGGCAATATCGAGCCAGGAGGTCTGCAGTTCTTTCTGCACGCATGCGCGTTTCTGGCCTCTCGCAAATTGCAATCAAATCAATTCGGGCCAGGCATGAAATGTGGATATTGCCAATCCCGACATATCCTGTACATCCTCATGTGCTCATGCATGTATATTATCAATATTCTTGCGTGTACTTAATTGATTAATGGCGGTACTGCAATGCGCAGAATTGCCAATCGCGTATGGAGAGTTGCCTACGTTCGTGACGGCGCGCGCGCAAACGTATCGAGCGCGCAGCAGGTGAAGAATCGCGTTGCCGCACCTCCTCGCAATGCTGTTCTCCTGATCGAAATGGGGAAGATGGTGCGCGAGTGCCGCGCGTTCGCGCCGCCTCGAGTTCTTCACGTGGCCTCCGCATCTTCCGAGCGGCGAGCAGATCGCGCTCGCCGGCGGCGTCGGCGTAAGACGCCTTGCCGATCGGCGCCGCGCTGCCCGCCGCCAGGACGCTCTCGTTCGGAGCGACGGCGATCGAGGCGGCAGACTGCCATGCACACCTGTCAGCCGTCTATCATTCGTGGCACTGCGACGTCACAATCCCGCATTTTGTATCAGGCGAGCAGGAGTGCGCGCAGCTGCGGCCGCTGCCGCCTACTCGCGTATCGATTGCCGGTTCGCGGACGCGCGCGCTCCCTGCCAGCGCCGTTTGAATCGCGCGCGCTCGCATCCGGCCGTTTCTTCTTCTACGCACGCGACGCTCTCGAACCTTTCACTTTTTTTTCTTTCGCACACGCGTCTTTCGCCATTAGGAGAGCAGGCCTACCAGAAGGTGCGTACCGAAGGGAAAACTCGCGATGCGTGGCGTGCCGCCGCCGCCGCCGCCGCCGTCGCTGCTGCTGCTGCTACACCTTTTCGCACGAGGCGACGAGTTTCAGCCTCAGTCGCAGTAATGCACCGTCTTGTTCTTGCATGCATGTGCCGCATCTATGATGGTTACACATGGTTGCTGAAATGCGAGCACGCCGACCAGGCAAACAGAACGCCGAGCAGGTGGCAGAGGCAGCGAAGGCGGCGTCGCTTCAGCGTTACTTACTATCCATCCATCATCATCGCAAGCAATGCGTTAATGTCATCACTATTTGCCGATTGATATTGCGGATTCAACAATTATTTCATTCGCTAATCTCTAAGTACTGGCCGAAGAGACTGAATGTCGCAAGAAAATTAATGAGAACAATCGTAATTACTTGTTAATCGCATATTCAGTGGCATGGTGCTCTTTTGTGAGCAACTGGATTCTATTAGTTGTAATATTAAATAAACTGGCGATGCGAAAGCGCGATTTTCTGGCTTTTTCCACAAAATTTTTATATAAGGTAGCAGGCTAACAGGAAGTGCGACTAGGCAACTTCGCATGACGCTGAATTTCTCGGGCTAGACGCGGTGCCCGAGGACTGCAACCGAGATAGCTTTTCACATCACTTTCATCGCACCTCCAGCTCATTTCATTCTCCCACAAACAACTTCTCTTAATTCCACTTGAAGGATATATGTATGCTAAACTGAATTCGTTTATAATTCATGAATTAGAGCGTCTGAATATTGAATGTTGTGTTTGTTTGCGTTGGGGAAAACGATACAATCTCAATTATGCTAAGTGATTATGAATGCTGCTGCTTTGTTCGAGACCTGCGGCAGTATCCCTCGATCCTTATGCTTCCCTAATGATTTGAGACATTCATTTGCATATAAGGATTTAAATGCGATGCAGCGCCTCGTGCGGCAGCCGCCAGTAGCGCTGTGATCGCGATCTGATTGCAGGTGCGCCAGAGTGAGATGCACGACCGACGGACACACATGGGATCATCAGGGGAACGATAACACGTCTTTGGAAGTCCCCCGAGTGACGGGATATCAGAATGCGGCGCAGTTGGATCGCGTCGCGGCATCCTAGTACGAGATCGACGCGTCGCAGGCGCAGCTGCCGCTGCTCTAGCTCGTCTTCGACCATTGCCCACCTTGGACATGCCCACTCGGCAAGCGCAGGACGCGCGCGAGCAGGCGCCGCACAAGTACAGGTTAATAACGTAGCGGCTTCAGCAGTCAGCAGTAGCAGGAACACATGGGGCGCGAAGAGGTAGATTCCGACCGCAACCGAGTCGCGTTTGGATGCAACGAGAGCAATCAATACGCTGCCAAAAGTAGCGCGCGGCCAGCAAGTGCAAGAAACGTGTGCAGCGATGCTGATCTCCTGCTACGCGAATGTCTGCAAAGGCGGTCCTGGGGGTTGGCTGTTCCTGCAGGCCCTACCCAAAATGCGCACCCTAGATTCGCGAGCACCTTCTCGGTATGGCGATTTATTGTCCTGAGGCCAAATCAGCGAAGGTCTGCTCCCAGCAGGCGCCCAAACGCAATCCTTCCTCTAATGCTTGAAACATCAAGCCTCCCAAGATCCAACTGAGCATTTATATCCCCGCAGAGCAATGCTGCTGGGAATGATTCCTCATTTAATTGATGTTAAAAGACAAAACAATAGAAATTGATCCTCATAGGATGAGGCAGATGTGGATCTCAATATCAGACTTCGCCTGCTACTAATACAATATTTCTGACAATTCTGCAGATCTCCAATAATGAAATGGAAATTTTACATTGTATTACAAAATATATGTATGTATAGTTT
Organism: Labidoglobus nevermanni; assembly: GCA_025447835.1. Classification (NCBI taxonomy): domain Eukaryota; kingdom Metazoa; phylum Arthropoda; class Insecta; order Coleoptera; family Staphylinidae; genus Labidoglobus; species Labidoglobus nevermanni. The sequence continues at coordinate 1,498 of JAOEHK010013064.1, read as the reverse complement.
TCCATTTAGTTTCCTAATCATATTTCCTCGTTATTTGCTGTTTGCGAATTACGAATTGATGTGTAATGTGATACTAATGATACCTACTATAAAACAATATGAAACATACGAAAATATACAAGAAATTTTAAGATGACAGCTTGGTATTTGACAAGTCATTCAATTATCAATTGTTTAAAACGAAAGAATTAATGTAATTTGTAACAAAAAAAATGTTATTTGTAATGTTATATACCAAGTAAGTCAATCTTAGGATAAGGATGTAAGGACCTGAATGGCGAATCCGAAAAAGGGCGCAACGCGTCGCGACGCGGACTCTTTCTTCGAGGGAGAGCCTTCATTAGCTGATCAACGACCTGAAAACGGAGAAACGACACAAATAGGCGCGAGACGTAGAGGGAAAAGTGTTACTGTTAATGTTAATACTTATTATTAAAGCCCAAACGGTGCCTAGGCGCAAACAACTGACTATACTAAGGGTGCAGGATTCGCGGGGGCTTAGGGCACAATCTAACAGGTGCAGGCGCTTCTCTAATCGCGGAGATAACGTTGGCAGATCACCTATTCCCTGAATTCCAAAAACTGCAAGCACTCAAATGGAAGGTGTGAATAATTCGAGAATTATTCAGATGCCCTTAAAGAGCTGTTTAATGCCACAAATTCGCGATTTCCACAAAGGTCACAGCTCCAAAGAACTGTGTCGCGTAAGATGATCTGCATATTCGGGTTAATTGCCTTCTGCTAGTATCCCGACCAGCGCACAGGACTGTGCTTAACTTGACACTACAAAGGAAGGATCGGATTCCCCGTCCTTGCCACCGCCCGGTAGGAAGGGTTGGGGGAACTGGCCGGGACTAGACCAACCGGCCCGGATGTTTGAGCGGCTCCGGGTCGGCCCTCACCCCCAATTGACAGTGTCCACTCGCTCATTCATTGCGCCAAACATACACTGCCTTCCTACTTCTGTAGGAAGGACAACACTCTTACATTCCAGGTTAGTAGTGGCTAGCCTCGCAAGGAACACAGTCTGAACTGGGTTCAGAATGAGTTCCCGTTGAGGCATCGCCAGACTCACTGCGATTACCACCGTTGTGTACAGTTCTGGTTACAATAGCCTGTAACAATGTATGATAATATTAGTATTGGTCAAAAAAAGTGATAATGCCATTGATCCCCAGGTTGTCTTGTCTTATACTTACGTTTAAGTGGTAACAGCAACTCCCCATCTCTCGGACCCATTTCCGTCTTCCGGCTTTGATGGTATTCGGGTTGAATTAACGCGTCGCGCACTCGATTATTTTCTACGTCCCCTCGCGATTTTAAATAATTTCAATTCGTTCGCGGCCTGTGCTCGTGTTTCGGATTCGGTTGCGTTGGTTTACTTAGCATTAAGGGTTGCACGTGCCCTCCTTAATGACTAACCGCGACACAACTTCCGATCGCGACGCCGTTTGTTGTGTTTCGCGTCGCGACGCGGATAACGGCGACACTGGAAGAT
>JAOEHK010013043.1:0-11292 GCA_025447835.1 Labidoglobus nevermanni | reverse complement strand
TCAAGGGACCAGCACTTTCAAACGTTATATCGGGGTTATTCGTTAAATCGGGGTTCGTTATATCGGGGGTTTACTGTGTATGTTACCGTGAAAGATCGAAACTGGAAAACATGGTCTTTCACCGGTAAATGTCGGTGAAAGATCGAATATTTTATGACGTTTCTCGACATTGTGACCTTCACCGGTGTACGTCGACAATCACAGATATGATTTGGTGAAAGCCCAAAGAGAGAAAACGACAGGGTTCTGACAGGGTAATCCCGCTTTTTAGAGGACCGTCCAGCTATTTACAAATGTCCCGATTTCGGCGGGGATACGCAAATTTCTCCAGCTTTGCTTGTGTTTAAATTATTTATAACGTCATCATATCGTAAAGGAATCGTTCAATTTAATTATTAATGAGTGTATTTCAAGTAATTCGGACTGAACACCTGCCTTCCAAAACTGCATAGTCTTTTCTGCTTAACGTGGCCACACGTACCGATTTGGGTGAGATTTACACCGCTTTTTGGGAGGACTGTCCTGCTTTTTACAAATGTCCAAATTTTCACGCGGAAATCCCTCTTTTTAGAGGACTGTCCCACTTTTTACAAATGTCCCGATTCTGACAGGGTAATTCCGCTTTTTAGAATACTGTCCGGCTTTTTACAAATGTCCTGGTTTTGGTGGGGATAGTCCCGCTTTTAGGAGGACCGACCCAGTATTTACAAATGTCCCGATTTCGGCGGTACAGTGACGCTATTTACAGAACTGTTCCTCTTTTATAGAAATGTCCCGATCCCGATCAATCCCATTTTTTGTAGGAATTTCCCGCTTAACGCGGGGTTGCGCAACAGGATCTTGAGAACTCCCTTGAGCGGCGCAACCCAAGTTGGGTGTTAAGCCACTAATAAAATTGATTTAAGGGCGCACTAAAATTGCATGGCGGGCGCCGTGTTGCCGACCTCTGCTCTAGGATATAATAAAAACAATGAAAGAACTCACCTGAAATTATTCAAGAATTCGGCTCGGCATTGATAGAAGAATATCGAATATTCTTCCTCGCTATCAAACTCCAGTCGGCAGTACGCCAGTGAATCGGCCGCTACTGGGCTCAGACGTTTAGTATCCGGATAATTGAGTTTAATGATCTTCGGCGCAGTCCGCTGGATCCACTCAGGTATGTAGGAGAGAAACATCGGGTCTTTGGCGATCATTTCATGCTTCATCATATTATTCCAGATGGGATTCGTTGCGTGCGAGAAGCTCAAGCTCGAGTGTCCCGAGAAGGTGATGACGGCCTCCAGGAATGCGAGGAAGTTGGGAGGCCGGCCAATTGCGTCCTTGCCCCACAGCGAGCACAGCTGCGAGCACAGCCCATTGAGCACCTGGATCAGCTTCTTCTTGAAGAGGAAGTTCTGCTCGTCCTGCTCCAGGGGCACGCTTTTGGTTGCCGCCACGAGGCACTGGATCGCTTCGTCGTTGAACAGAATCAGCAGCGGTTTTCGCTCCTCCAGTTTGCCCTTGCGATTGACGATCTGCGACAGGCATTCGGCTGCAGCGCCTTGGAACGCGGCGTCGTTCAGCAGCACGCAGAGGATCTGCAGCAGGCGCCCATTGTGCGCCATGATGTGAATCATCTGCACCCACTCGACGAAGCCGGTGAGGGTCACAAGGACCACCTGCACGACTCGCCCATGTGCGCCGGCCTTCGTTTGGTTGCCGCTGTCCACCGACGCGCGAAATTGGCCAACGTGCAGCTCGATCAGGCGCAGAAAGAAGTCAAAAATGATGGCCATGTTGGTGGTCAGGGCTTGATAGATGTCCTTGCGCCGCTGATTTGATTCCAGGGTCTGAAGCAGCGCCACGTCCTCAACCAGCCGCAGGAAGACCATGAGCACAAGCTCCGTTTGCGTCTCGCCGCACGCGCACGCATCGGAGAGTTCTGCGAGCAATCCGGGCCATTGCTGCGGCCATTCGCGCTTCACCATCTCAACGACCACTCGACTCAGCGCGTCCTTCATGTGTGGTTCCTCTCCGATTCCGCCTGCTGCCAGTAGCTTCATGGCATTTTCCTAAGCACGCATAAAGCGATGAGGCATGGTTACATCCCATAACATCACAGGACAACACATCACAGACAAATATTCACAGGGACAACTGGACACATGGATAAAACATTACTAAGGCGAAGTAACACGTTCCAAAACAACACTGAGTCTTAATAACGCATCCAAATTTATTTCTATGTAGTAAAAAAGTGTGTGTGTCTTCGATTTACTCCTAAAATACAAACAATTCGATGGAAATGAAATATTGAGCATCATCCATCATCCACTAACGCAAAGGAAAATTGTTAGAACCTCATGGTTCGAAAGTTATAGCGAAAAAACAACACTTTTCACGACAAACGGCACCGTAATACAGCTCGAATGCTGTCTACTGCGCATGCGTCGTCGTCCGTTGCCAACCAACGATTGTGTACCGAACGAATGCGCACGGGAATGATTTTCCATGCCATATCAAGTAGGCTGAGATAGCGGGGCACGACACTGCAAAACGATTGCTAACAGATGGACGGGTAGATATGCAAATAGTAGTAAAATCCAAGCAACCCTAGGTACTCCACTAGTCCCTAAATATAAAAATGAATGTATGTGTGTGTGTGTCCTGGATTTACTCCTAAAGTACAAACAATTCGATGGAAATGAAATATTGGGCATGTTCTGTGTACTTCTACTTCGCCTTTTAAAAATGTCCCGTTTGGGTACACATACTGTTTCACTACTGTATATTGTAACCATTGCCATTGTCCGCGAAAGACAGGGTTGTCCGGGTTCGACTCCCGGTGCCGAGTCAATTTTTCGATGTACATTATGCGAATATTCTAACCGCATTGCAAAATGCCAAATCTGGGAATGAATGTACTTAACATTCTCCATACTCGACTAACAGAGTAATAAGTCTAGTGGATAAGCTATGTGGTCGGTAGCAGAGCTGGGAGCTGACTAACTCTCCGTTGACGACCCCCAATTCCTTTTACCCTCAGTTGCCAAGCACCGGTCGCTGTTCTACCAGCCAACTCCAAAATGTTGCTGAAAATCTCTGGGCACTGCGATGTGGCGAGGCGCCACATCCCGCTTTTTGGAGAATATTAAACATTTTAAAATATATATATGTCTATGGAAGAAAATCATATTATTGCAATATATAAATTAATGCAAAGTTTTTATTACATTCGTTTTGCTCCTCTAATCTAAAGTGTCCTTACTTTCCATTTTTAGAGGTTTTCCCCACTTTTTAAATATGTCCCGATGTGCCACCGTTTCGACGGAATTGAGCCGTTTTTTACGCGTCCCGCTTTGTTCATCACGCTTTTGTTACAACGAAAATATGGCCATTTTACTGTAATCTATATATATATAAAAATGAATGTATGTGTGTGTGTGTGTGTGTCTTCGATTTACTCCGAAAATCCAAACAATTCGATGGAAATGAAATGTTAAACATGTTCCGTGTACTTCTGGGACAACGCTAACGCAAAGGAAAATTGGAAGAACCTCATGGTTCGAAAGTTATAGCGAAGAAACCAACACTTTTTACGACAAACAGCACGGCAAAACCGCTCGAATGCAGTCTACTGCGCATGCGTCGTCGTCCGTTGCCAAGCAACGATTGTTTACCGAACGAATGCGCACGGGAATGAATTTTCCATGCAATATCAAGTAGACTGGGACAGCGGGGCACGACACTGCAAACCGATTGCTAACAGGTGGACGGGTAGATGTGCAAATAGTAGTAAAGTCCAAGCAACGCTGGGTACTCCACTAGTTAATAAATATATTTGGTTAAGACGATATTTGAATGAAATATATAATTCCAAAAAGATATGATGTAATGTGTAATGATGTAAACAAGGATGTCAAGAAGGAAGCAACATGTGTTGCAACTATGTAAGCAGATAGGATAAGTAGCTCAACCTCTGCGATATAAGAGGTTGACCACAAGTCATAAGTCAGTGTCAGTGTCGACGGTATAGTCAGTATCAACAGTAAGAGTATCAAGAATCTTTGAAAGTCACACCATGTAACGGGGAAATGAAATAAACATGTGTTAGCCACAAGACCTGGCATGAGGGGGAACTACCCCCATCCCTCAGCGAGATGACCATACCCATAACACTCCCTGAACCTTGACCATCACATCCTGTACAATAAATAGACTTGGTTATGTTCATCAATTTTGAGTCTATTCTTTCTATTGAGACCTTTATTTCAAGTAAATGCAATTGACTAATAATTTCACCTAGTGCAGTTAATCATTGCAATCATTCGTATTACCATTCAACACTCCTTCAAGACACACCGATTCTTAGAATCCCCACGTTAGTGTAGCTAGGCTTGCTTGTGTTCTTCAATTTTGAGTCTTGTATTTAGAGCTCTATCTAAAGTCCATCACCCTGCAAATGCTGTTAGATCTAGTTACAGGCTTCAGAACATAATTTGTTTATTTTGTCATCTGTTTATTATCAGCAATGATAGGATTGAGAGATTATTGCACGCGTCAATTATCGATTCAAGAAGAATTATTTTTGCTTCATCTAATTTATATTCTGAAGAATCTACCAACAAACCCCAATGAAAAATTAAATGAAACAATGTAAACGCGTAAAAAATAATTTATTCAATAAGATAATACTGATTTTACTCTTAACAGTGAAATTGGTGCGTTAAACAATATTATTAATCAGGATGCACATTGGTTTTCTTTTCGTATTTGCTTTCCGATCAAATTCCAAGGACGTAAACTGCGCATTCTTGTTCTTCCGGTCCACATCATTCGATGGAATCAGTTTACTTGTGAAATGTGATTCACATTTGGACGTAGACAGTATTTTGATACGTTGATATTGCTTTAGGTTGAACAATTTGCAATTATTTCCCACAAATCGTACGCAACTTGCGTTGAGGTGATCTGCCAGTATCACAATGCAGTTGTTTCCAATAACTTGAACACCTCCAGATCCGTTTAGCATCTTCACCTCGCAGTTGTTGCCCGTTATTGTCATCTTTCCATTATTGCTGGCCACAATCACTGACGTACAATTTCCAATGAAGTTCACCTCGGCTCCACTTTCAATCGATTGTAAATTCACACGTTGATTATTGCCCACATAATTCGCGTGCATGTTTGATCTCACAGCCAAACTTGGCTTAATTGTCATGACTAATTATATTTGAGTATTTCTTTCGACTTGTGAATGCGGTTTAGTTGCGCGCATTGATTTTATAGCATCAGACTAAAGCTATAGCTATTGCATGAATATACGTTGTGAATACCCAACTTGCTATTGAACCTTGCTTGGAGAACTGCAATATTTAAATACATATCTATCGATAACATTGAATACCGCTGAGTCGTGCGCAAGCACTACAAGTTGTAAATCACAATCAGTGGTACATGATGTCGTTATGTGTTACGCGTTATCAAAAATATGTACCTCACAATTGTTGAAATTGCTTTGTATTTGGGGAACTACAAAAAAAAACAATTCACTGCACTAATTGCCACTTATTATCTGTATCAAGTGTGTGAATTATTCAGAGTCATTATTCCATATGAATCATTGAATCGTGGATTTAATCAACTGAGTTATTTGCGCTATCAACGCAATCTCTTCTATTTAATGACGCTGAAACAGATCTTATAGCAGTTACAAGAATCTTAAAGAAAACTCAAACTACGCTAAACACCTTAATGAGACACAATTCAAAATCCTACACATACAAGACAAGAACAAGAAATTGAACCTACTTGAGTCTCTAGAAATTAACAAAAGGCATAAAGATAACACTCTCTTGAACGACCAATTGGATATCAGCAAATCGCCACTCTTAAACTTATTTGTAAATAAACACACACTCCTACCCATCATAAACGAAACCGTTAGATCGGTATATATAGCCTACACCCAAAAGTTTATAATCAGACTGCCTAATGAAGACATTGTATGTTGAAACGCGTCACAAGTTGTGACAAATATATTCAACTTATAAGAAACAAGTCGAGTTTCTGTAAAATCATTATTAGATCTTAAGACTATTAAATAATTAAAAGGTAATGCGGGTAGGAAGCATGTGCAGTGAGCTTAATTCCTCCCATGGGGTGGCATGTGTTTCCTTCCGTTCATATTACCACCACTCAAGAACTAGAGGTGCCAGAAGGTAGACGGGCAACCGTGACCGTTTCGTCAACGGTTTTTCAACTCATAATAACGTACTCATCACAGAGAAATAAACGAAATAACTTCGCCACAATACAAAAATCTACGAATCATTATTAAATAACATTATAAAACAATGGAATCATACAGTGACGGGCGATTCAAGAATAGTGAGTGTGGTTCCAGCGAAAGTTCGTCTCATTGTTACTCTTCGACGACGAAAATGGTGTTTTGGGTCACAATTTCTGTGTTATTAATTATTGCCATTGTGGTCCCAACAACACTTTACATCATTTACAATGAGAGTCACATGGAGCATGAGGCGAAGGAGTTGATTCAAAACCGACAGGCTGAGGAAAGCAATTTTCAGCTGAAATTGCAAAGCATGGAAGAAAGCCTCCTGCAGAAGGACGAGAATGAGAAGCGATTGAATGCTGCGTTGAGACAACAAATGGATAAATCGAAAGCGGATCTGAAGACGCAAGAAATCGGCTACGAACAGCGCATCGAGTCATTGCAAGAAACTTATGACAAGCAACTGGAATCGATCCAAGTCAAGCTCAACGTGCAAATCGAACAGAATCGGGTATATTATGCACAAATTGCTCAATTGCGCACTGAGCATTTGGCGGAATTAGGCTCGACAATAGGAGACGTGAAGGCAATGCAAAATTCACTCAAGACCATCGAAGACTTCTTGAATACCACGAAAGAAAAGCTACAGGCCAGATGGGTTGCATTGAACAAGAGTAAAGACAAAATCTCCTTGACTTTAAAGAAGATGAATGCTTCCGAGCCGTTGACTAAGAATTAATTGTGATTGCTATTATCAACTTTTCTGCACTCTTTCAAAGTATTTATTTATGCCAAATTATTTATTGCCCTTTTATTGATGATTAATGACTATGTCGCTTTTGTGTTTCATGTTTGGAAAATTTGTTTCTCCTGCTCATATTCTAAATATGCACTATTTTCCTTAAAGTTAGAAGTTTCTAATAAAAAACACTGAAATAATCCATCCATGCTTAAATCCAGTAATTATTGTCTATTCTAAAAGAACGATAACTAGGAAGGTATTTGAATACTGATTGTTGTATACATTTGTTTCATTGTTCCTTCAATTCCATGTTTATTGTTAAGCAATTAAGCAGTAAATTGATTTTCAGAATATAATTAATCAGCCTAGGTTAGCCTTAACCTAAACACCATAGATTTAGAGACCACGTGTTAACTAACTCCTCTTGAAATAATGGACAAACAGGAACCACATCGTCCTAGTGCCTTGAAGCAGATCAACAAGGCACATAAAACTGGCAGACACCGATCTAAAGGATCGATTAGTCTTGCGAATAAAGGTAAGATCCCATGTCCACATATAATAACCACAATGACTTCCTGGACTGATTTAAGGGAAGGTAAGCAGAGTGGTGGTAAGACGGAATCGCCAAGAGCTGAAAAAAGATCAGCGGCGTAATCAATTAATGCAAATACGAAAGAGAAAGCGTGATGAGGTTCTTGCTAAGAAACGAGCATTGGGAAGTTTAAACGATGCTCCTTTCCTAGTATGTGTGATTCCCAGCAACGAGTTGATTTCAACCGAATCCGTGTTGAAGCTTTTAACAACTTGCGACAATGAAGCTGTTGTTGTTAAAAGTCGAGCGGGTGTAACGCACATTCTAATGCCCCGTTTTAAGCAACAATTTGCTTTCGTCCTCCCAGCGCCCGATAATTACTTTGCCCTGTTGGATACGCTGAAAGTATGCGACACGGTTTTGCTCCTTGTGTCTGCGAACGCAGGAATTGAGTTCGGAGCCGAATTGGTGGACGAATTCGGAGAGAAAGTGTTGGCATCTGGACTGGCACAAGGTCTGCCCAGTCCTGTGATTGCCATCACTGATCTCGAGCACCTCCCACCCAAGAAACAAAACGAGCAAAAGCATACTATTCAGAAGTTGATGAACAAGTGGTTCCCGGACGAAAAATTGATGAATCTAAGCTCATCTGCTGATGCGATCAACGTGCTAAGACGCATTGGCAACCAGAAACGCAAGCAAATTGTACACAAAGATCGCCGCCCACATTTGTACGCCGAAAACGTCGAGTTTGTAGATGGCGAAGAAGGCAGCAAGGGCACATTGAATGTTACAGGCTACTTGCGGGGAACATCCTTAGATGTCAATGGTTTGATTCATGTAGCAGGCTTAGGGACCTTTCAAATGTCGAGAATTGTCGCTTCCGATGACCCATTGGCTTCTTACAAAAGTACGAAGAAAGAGAAGCTTGATGGTGTACTGGCCACTGCCGTACCAGCTCAGCAAGAGTCTCTGCAGAGCGAAAACGAGCCGAATCCAATGGAAGGCGAGCAGACATGGCCCACGGACGAGGAGCTGAAGTTGGCCAAGGAGGAAGCGAACAAACGGCGCAAAGTGAAGAGGATCCCCAAAGGTTGGTCGGAGTACCAAGCTGCATGGATTCCGGATGATGATGCTGAGGACGATAGCGAGTACGAGGATTGTGAGGACGATTCGAACGAGATTGAAATGATTTCTGCATCCGAAGACGAATCCTACGAGGAAATTCAATCCGTGGTAGAGTCAGAAATTGCCGTCATCGATGACCAGTACGATAAGGATTTGGACGCGGCGGAGGAAAGTGCCGATTTGCTGAAAATTAAAGCGGCCAAGGAGGAGACCATGTTCCCGGATGAAATCGATACTCCGCAGGATGTGCCTGCCAAAGTGCGGTTTCAGAAATTCCGTGGCTTGGAGAGCTTCCGGACATCGCCGTGGGACCCGAAGGAGAATCTGCCAACGGATTATCTGAGAATCTTCCAGTTCCAGAACTTTGACGGAACGCGAAGACGCATAACGAAAGAAAAACCCTTCGCATCTGGCGTTAAGCCTGGTTGTTTCATCACGGTGGAAGTGGCAGATGTGCCCAAGGTTGCATGGAATGCCTTTGAGGCCACCGGGTCGGCGGTTTGCCTCGTTGGCCTCTACCTGCATGAAAACAAAATGTCGTTGTTGAATGTTGCACTGAAGCGCGTCGGATCCTACGATGTTCCCATTGCGTCGAAGGAAAGACTCATTTTTCAGTGCGGTTACAGGCGATTCATCACGCACCCGATTTTCAGCCAGCACACGACTGGACGGAAGCATAAATATGAACGCTTCTTTCAGCCGAACGCAATCGCGGTCGCGTCCTTCTATGCGCCAATTCAGTTCCCGCCCGCTCCAGTTCTCTGCTTCAAAGAAGTCAACAGCAAGCTGGAACTGATCGCGACAGGCAACTTATTATCTTGTAATCCAGATAGGATCATACTCAAGCGCATTGTTCTCTCGGGACATCCGTATAAAGTCTATAAACGATCTGCTGTCATCCGTTTCATGTTCTTCAATCGTGAGGACATTCTTTACTTCAAGCCTTGTAAATTACGAACGAAGTATGGCCGAATTGGACACATCAAGGAACCACTTGGTACGAGATTTCTGCCGTAATTTGTCGACCAACTAATTGCTTTCATTTCTAAGGTACACACGGACATATGAAATGTGTTTTTGATGGACAATTGAAATCGCAAGATACGGTGCTGTTGCATTTGTATAAAAGGGTTTATCCAAAATGGAGTTTTGAAGAATGCATTACTTGTGAATATCCAGAAATAATGGAAATGTAATTAATTTGCTTCGCTTTAACATCCAATTATATATTCGATAAGTTACTGTTGTATTGTATTTAAATAATCCAAAATCAATAAAGCAATCGCCTCTTAATCATTCATCTATTGAAAATTGAGCATCTCCAATAATTTGGAGAGTAGATGTTGATTCAGTTCATTAACTTCGAAATGTATTTGTAATCGAACTCTTTCGAAGTTAATAACATTTAAGAAGCGCCCTACTGTGGCCAACACATGAACTATTGAATAACCTTTTTTTTTGTAGGTAGAATCATCCCTGGTTGATAGAAGTGGCATTTAATAGTTTAAACTCCATTATAATAAGCAAACGAATCTGCAAATTCATTTGCTTATTAGAATCATCCTTCTTTGGGCAATTCCCTTGTAGGCTAAGAGGGACCCAGCGGTCCAAGTCAACTTTTCGGTGTACATTTAACACGATTTGTAATCGTTAACATTTGGAGCATCAGTCTCTTCATTCGGACTTTCATAGATTCTCTATACACATACTCCAACATTGAAATAAATTCGATCTCTTAAGATTTGCACTTGTCTTTCTATAAACCCATTCGACTGTGGGTACCTTGGTGATGATGTGACATGTCCAATTTTCCATTCCCTTAGAAAATCTTTAAATTCCTGCGATGCAAACTGTGGTCCATTATCTGAATAAATTCTTGACGGTTTTCCAAACCGCACAAAACATGTCTTTAACGCACTAACTACATTTGCAGAAGTTGTATTTTTGTGTAAGTTAACTACTTCCACATACTTTGTATACTTATCTGCTATTATAAGTAATGGTTGTATGAGTGATGACGAAAGAGTATAGGTAACGAGGTAAAGATGTACACGTTAAGAAAGAATGTAAATAGGGATACAAATATGAGTAATCAGAGCGTATAAGTAGGTCAGCAACTGGATTAGTAGTGGATTAGTTACATTGGCTAGCAGAACGGCGACGACAACGACGGCTCGGACTCGAAGAAATTGAGGAAGTCGTCGCCAATCGACTGCTAACAGGTGGACGGGTAGAACAGATGCATGGCTAGATGAGCAAATAGCAGTAAAATCCAAGCAACGCTGGGTACTCCACTAGTACATAATATAATAACTTTAACTTTTATATTCATTACATTCGTAGTCACAACTGAGAGAACAAAGAATTAATTAATGTATATCTCTATTTAAAGTCACTGGCTACTCTCGAAGAATCTTGACGTCCTGACTGACTGGTCTTTGAACTTATTTCGATAGCGGGAGCCAGTAACTTGCGTAGAACTTTCAGGAAAGGCAGTAGCACGACAGTCGTCAGAGTCTAAAACGCATTGGAGTCAACATTACCACGAAGTTAACTTGCCTTTTTCATACCTGGATGCCATCCTTATATTGCGTCTTCAATGTTCTGAAT
>JAOEHK010013032.1:0-11293 GCA_025447835.1 Labidoglobus nevermanni | reverse complement strand
ACTGTGATTTTGCGGAACAGTCTTTTGCGGAAGAGTCCGGTCCGCAACCGTCAAGTGCGGAACTGTCCGGTCACGCTTTTGGTTATTTGTATCATCCACGTGGGAGGCAATCAGAATTTAATGACGGAAATGTAATGATTAGAAATAATTGAAATTCCCAGAGCAGCGAGAAGCTGCATGTTGTCGTTAATTAAGATCGATTTTATGCGCTCGTCAACTTCGTACGCCGCATGCAGACATTAATTGTTATCAGATAGGACATTTCCGGCCGTCATCCAACTGCCACTGAGAGCCGCGATGGGCACCGGCTGCTGGCGGATTCTCGACCTGTCTTAATTACAATGCAGTAGCGCCGCTTTCAATTTCGCAGCCCTTGGCTCGATTCACTAACGGTAAGCGTCAGCGTCGTTGAAAAGAACGCAATTCAGCGATGGCCATCGGCAGTGGCATTCTTACAGGTCGCGAAACTCATCTGCGCTGCAGAAATGAGCAAATGCGGAGAGAATGCGGAGCAATTGCATTGCACGCCACAACGACTTATCATCTCAATGATAATGGCAAATACCGCGAGATGTGGCAATTGCATCTCGAATTGCCACTAATTCGCATCAAATACTAATCCTTATAAACATTCCACACGTTTGCCGTTGGAAATTAATATTTGCGCAAAAGAAACATTGAAGCTAGAATATGAGGCGCCATCTACTGGCAAGTATTATTTTCAATCCAAGTAAACTACACCTAGTTTACATTTTGCCCAATATACCGCACTGATAGGCCATAAATTATAATTATTTAAACAATTCACAAATATGGTAAAATTAGAATGAAAGGAATATTTTCCTTATTTGTGATAAATAACTATTCTTTTGAATTTGTGAATATTTCAAATGCGAAACTAGAATTTGTTTTACATTTAAAATGGCATTAAACTATTATGTATCAACTAGTTTGTTGTGTTTTCCAACAAACTAGTATAAATCGATAATAATTCGAGCATTAACTAAACTGGATACGACAATAGCAAGGTCTAATGTAGCCAAAGCCTAGAGTGCACCAACAAGTGAGCTACAAGCACCACCCTGATTCAACAGCGCCATCAACATTAATCTATAGATTAGATATAACAAGTTTTTTCCGAGGCGAGTATAACTGCTCATTTTCAGAGTTGTACGAGCCATATTGCCGCTAATATCGAGTATATTCGCGAAAATACAAGAAAATGCTAAGCATAACCTCAACTGAGGGTTTTAATCTGCGCCTGGGAATTTTCAGACGAGGCAATGCTAGCCAACGATCAAGCAAGTAAACCGCTTCCCTTCAAGCCTGACAAGGGGAAGAAGTTCAAGCATTCGCCCAGTTTGTTCACGCGCATCTTCACCAAAGACAGACTCTGGCTGCCGGACGGCTGGGCATCGTACAACTGTGAGGAAGACGGCATTCGCACGCTCCTCTTTTCGCAGCTGACCGTCTTCCGGAATCACCCAATCATGCTACGCCAGGTGGTTCTGCACGAGAACCTCTCGCTAAAGTACTTTGTGGGCAGCCATGAGGTGCGCATGGTCGCGGTCTACCTGCCCCCCGTGCTCAAGATGGAAGCCGACATCGAGACGGCAATCATGTCCTTCTCGAACGTCCTCATCTGCTACGGCCTCCTCAACGCGAACCGCAAGAGCTCCAATCCGGAGCTCTACTTCGACAAGGACATGTTCACCTGGCGCCACAAGCTGTGTCCCTACACGACAGACAACGCCAAGTACAGCAGCTGCCAATACTGTCTTGCCCATCGACGGAAATAATCAAATGTACATGTTTATCGCAATCATGCAGCGACAAGTGTCGCCCTCTGCCTTCATTTCAATTTGCTCTCATCGTTAGCGCGCCAGAACGCGTGCCGATTGAAGGTTAGCCGATCGCTGTTGTTAAATCATCGAACACACGGTACAATTTGGCAGCACGGACAACGAACGCGGCAAAAAAGTGTTGCGAAACTTATGCAAATCGCGGGATTGCGATGCGCTTCTTGCCGTTTGCGGCAGTTTCGTAAAATCCGAATGGATTCGGCGGCGTGCGCAAACTCAATGTGACCCTGTGGATGGCTGGTTAGGCGCGAAATTGGCGGTCTTGCTACCAGGCGAACAGCAACGGCGACAGCACGCCGCGCGCAACGCGCCGCATCGATTCCGACGCGAGCGCCGCTGCGCGCACCTCTCGCCTACTTCTGCGCTCCGGCTACCTCGAATTCGTATTTGATAACTTGATGCACTCAACGGACAGGTTTCGAGCATGCCACCCATCGCTATGATGCGTGCGATTGCACAGTGATGGGAATTCAATTAACTTTGAGCTTCATCCACGTTTCTACATCTTCCCTGCGCTTCTCTCGCTCCGAGACACGCGCCACCTATTGACTATTGATTGCTGATCAATTGCGCGCAGAGAAAAATGCAGCGTGCTGCATTGCAGCAGCCATATTGAAATTTTACTCGCATTTCGCCTCATAATTCATAACTAAGAGGGCTTAACTGACAAGGCAGCAGAAACGCGAGAAAGCGTTCGGTGACGGTGCGCGTTGGCACCACATTTCGTCCGCACGACACGAAACCGCATGCGATGCTTCTTTCTCAATCATTACGCAATCAGTATGGTACACTAGGTGCTAGATCTCGTTAATTTCAAGCGACCAATTCTATTTCTACGTCTACGGCAGGCTAATTGTCGCCAACTGTAGAGCTATGTGGGTTGCGGCGTGTTTCTGGCTTGCCGCCTCTTGCGGTCTTGGCGTTCGCCGCCACTGAGCACCGCCTCAACTTGCTGTTCGCCGCATAAGCGAAAGCATACGAACAGTCCGCCGCACTTGCTGCGCCGGCTGTTTGCCCGCACCACAAACCAACCGTACCTGGCTGCTTGCCGCTTGGCTGATCATCCACGTTATCTCACACTTCGGCCACTTGCTGAACTGGAATCTGACCGCTAGCCGGCACTGGCTCGCATACCAGTCTGATATGACTCTTATTTAATCGCAATGATGGAAGAAGAACGCGAGCAATCAGAGTTGCATAAGAGATTGTGAAATGCAATTCCCATATCAGATCAATTTCATCCCGGAAAGCCGACACAATGAGTTTGCCTGAATTTCGACTCGCTCTTATTTGCCACCACAAAGATATGTGACTTACCGATTGATTAAGCATTTGTCACCGTTTTTTCGCGTCGCGATATTCTATAAATACAGCGGTTACTCTACGAATACGACTTAGTTATCTGCGTTTTCTGCTGCCATGACAAAGGCAATGCTGCCCTCTCAGGTAGAGAGTCAACAATGTCATTATTAGATTTGTGCCCTTTAATAATTGCCTCTGTAGGCATTTCTCTGGCTCTGCTTCAGTTGCGTTGGAGCACTGAGAATTGACACTGCTTCTGTGCGCCCGGAAAACCTCCCTGACACTGCAGCAGCACTAAATCAATTCGGGATACGTCAGTACGAAACTCATCCACAGGTACTCTCAGTGTTCTTGTGCGGCATTCATTTTCTTTTACTATTGGGATTGTTTCAGTACAATCCTGCATGGTCGCATGTTCACTACCCCGCGGAAACAATGGTGAACCCAGTAATGCACAGTACGCTAATTCAGCATGTGCCTTACATTACCCCACAGCAGAAGTATATGCGGAGCAATCACCTCAGGCCTCAAACATATGCCCACGTCCGCGTGCCCCAGATACAGCATCAGCAGAACATCCCTTCCGTTCACTACTACCCGAACCTCAACGCCTATCATCCGCTCCACCTGCAGAATGCTGTGCCAAGCCCAGCTCCTATTCGCCCTGTGCACCTACAACCTCAGAATGCGCAACGAGCAGAAGATGGTGATGAGGAGCAGGATGGCGACAAAGTTGATTTGAACAAGAGCAACGAAAGATCGGAGAAGGAAGAGGAAGAGCGAGAGAATTACCGTGATAATGATGAAGTAGACGAAGACGACGAGGAGGAAGAGAGTCCGAAACATCACAACAAATACACGTTCTATTCGCGAGATAGAGAGGAGGTTGACGAGGATGACGACGAGAACAGCAAAATAAGCAAGGAAACCGATGACGAAGTGGAGGATGAAGAGGCAGAGGGATATCGCACCCACGAAGACGTACAGGAAGATGAGGTGGAGGGTGATGACGCCAGCGAGGAGTCGAGAATCGCCGAGCCTGATAAGCGATTTAAGCTAACTTATACCTTTGGACAGTTTCCCAAGCCACCGAAAAACGCGAGCAAATCCGGGGACAATCAAGGCAGAAGCTCTGAGCCTCTCCCCGTGGCGCGCCAGAAGGTTTTCGAGAAGACATGGTTTCTCAGCCGCTCGGATTCAGATTAGAAACGTATCCGCCATCTGAGGAAGTTCACTAATTATGAAATCTCACGTAATTACTGCTGCAATGAAGCGCGAAATTGAAACCTGTAATGGACGCTGATCAAATAAAAGCTGGCGCACTGACTTTTCCTTGCTTTGCGTACTTTTACTCATTGCCATGTTGCACAATTTCCTGACCAAATCAAACGCGATTCGATTGAAGTATTAATTATCTAATGGAAGGCAACAAGTCGATTTCGTAGCAATTAATTGCAATTATTGGCATTGAATAAGAGGAGTAACGGTCGGAAGGACGTGATTTGATCAATATTGGTTGTTGCGCAATTAAATTGATTTCATTTGCGCGCGCTCTCCGTAATAATTATTGCAACATTCGCTCGAAAACTACGCATTTGCGAGAAAACAGCTCCACTGCGATGGAGTAATGATAATAATTACGGCAATGGGCATTGTTCCAACAAGGAAATTGAATTGCGACGATATGGACATGATTGCTCACCCTTCTTCTAAACGGCCAGTAAGCCGAATTTTTGTTCAACTGGAGCGTATATAAAGTCACCGATAATGCGATCGTTCCTAAGTCAATGACAAGGCAGGTCTTAAAATGATCTTCGTCAAATTGGCAAGTACTCCTTGTTTTAATTGCTGTATCTTTCTAAATGCATCTATTGTTTATCAACAGTTGTGTTACGCAAGCGCAGTGATTGCCCTGACGGGTGCATCAGCACCCCACAAACGCGGCGTCTTCGACGGCAACTTTGGTAACTTTGGCAGCGGCGGGTTCAGCTTCCCCGGAAGCGGGTTCAATGGGAACGACTTGGGTTTCGGCGGCGCAGCGCCGGGATTCGCGCATCAAGGAAATGCGTACGCGGCCGGCCCGATTATCATTGCGAAGCCGATTGTCGTAAGTGGTAAAAATAGATAACGGGCGTGCAGCGCAATTGAAAAGGTCGTCTAAATGTGACAGAGCGCATCAAAACAAATAGCGTGCCGCTCGCCCACGTGCGCCTCCTGCCAAATGTCCCAAAATAAATGCGACCTTTCTAGATCCACAAGATGAACGCGTACCCGCCGGTCTCGCCCGCCGAGATCGCCGCGGCCATCTCGGCGGCGAAGGAGGCGTCCAGCCAGGTGCTGCAGGCTCAACAGCGCGTCCAGCTCGCCAAGGACGCGGTGCTCAGCCAGCAGCGCATCGCCAACCAGAAGGAGGCGGCGGCCGCCATCGCCGCGCAGAAGGTGGAGGCGGCCGCCGCCGTCCAGCGGCAGGAGGCCAACGCGGCCGCCAGCGCCGTCGTCCATGCCCAGCAAAGGCTCGCACAGGCCAAGGCCGAGGTCGCCGAGCAGCAGCGCTTCGCTGCCTCCAAGGAGGCGCACGCGGCGCACGTCATCCAGAAGAGCGCGCGAGCGGCCGCCGAGCAGATTCAGCAGTCAGGTTGCCTTCCGCCCTGCGCCCCCGCTGCGCTCCGCTCACCCAGGTCGCCTTCAACTTGCAGAGAACACGGCCGCCAAGCTGGCTGCGCTCCAGAGGAGCGAGGCCACCGTCTACAAGCACGCGTCCGCCGCCAAGGACACCACCCTGTCCGCCGCCTCCGCGGCTGTGGCTGCCTCGGCCAGCCACTACCCACCCCAGACATTTGGCCCTTGGATCTCCGAATCGATTTCTGCATGGCATTGATGCGCATTGTTGCAATCTGTTATTTGTTTTTCGCATATTCAATATAGACCTAATGCAATTTGCAATGAGAGCGGAGACCTTAGGGTGCTCATTATCGAAGGCTGGCGTCGATGAGCTCCTCGGAGCTCATTACGCATTCCACCGCCTCCTCGCACGGGCCCGTGGCCACTTTCAGCCGCAGCAAGCAGTGAGCGCAACAGCCCAGTTGCTAGTAACAGTTAGTGTTGATCGGACGGCTGGCAAACTGCCGCTGAGCGCCGAAGCAGACTGCTCAGTGGACTGGGACGTGTCCTGAGGTTGCCTCAGATGCACAGTGCCGGAGTGTCATCTGCATCTGCCAGTCGGAGCTTAAACTTTGCCTATTTGCAAGCAGAAGTGGACCGCGTTCAAGATGGGCTGCGGCATCGAGATCGTCAAGTACCTAGTGTTCATCTTCAATCTGGTCTTTTCCGTGAGTAATTCTCGTCCGCAGCGCGGTTCTTTGTTCGCCCCAGCAATGTCTGCCCATTGAAACCTTGCCTCGAGGCTCACGCACCTCGGAGGAAGAGGCCAGCGAATGGAGAAAGTGAATGCTCACTTGAGTAACCAACTCAACGCGTTTGTTTATTGTTTAATGCGCAAGAGGCGTGAATGGATTCACCACAAAACTGTTCAAACGTGTTGAAACCGTTTCGTCAAGTTTATCGAACGAAAAATGCAATTTCATAACGATCTGATTCCTAAGAGGTCTCGTCAAAATTGATCAACACCTACTCTATTTATATTCCTTTCGCCTGATACAATGGAAGCGCTAATTTGCGATATAATGAACATTCTAGAGACGAGTTTAAACTATTTGACCTTGCACAATGATTCATCAATGCAAATTCATTGGAAATGCAGGCAAATGTGAAATTGGATAGATTGCCTCTAAATGCCGCAGCATCGCAACCACGTGATCGGCTACGCAACACTGTTTTGCAATCGCCATAAACAAGTTCTGTATCAGCGGTCATATCACCTCCTCATCGCCCCTCCTCTGTAATGGAGCAAAAATGCTGCAGAAACCAGTTGGCCTCGCCGCTCACCTGGACCAATTCCATCTGATACCTTCTCAATAATCTCAATTGATTACAATCTTCGTTAATTACTCAACGGTTTGCGTTGCGAATTCGCATCCGCTCGGTTCGTTGACCCAATGTGCGCATGTGGGACTCATTAATAATGCACTAATTATCGTGATGAGCCTCTGACCTCAGCCTCAAAACTATTTGATTTCATTTCGAATTGGTCGCGCAGCATTTTGCGAGAAACCTAAATAATTGGAATGAGCGCAATGCGCCTGGAACAAACAAAAGGAGCGCTCGCTGCGAACAGGCTAACCTCATCAGGCGACGCCCCCGCGTTGCAGTATTGTTACACTTCCTGAATTATGCATGCGAGAATCCGCACGGGAACGGAAGCAGCCCGCTTCCCATTGTTACCGCCTCCGCCAGTCTGCACGAAAGTCGCTCGCAATTCAATTGCCGATGCGCTATTATCGCATCACGTG
Source organism: Labidoglobus nevermanni (assembly GCA_025447835.1). Taxonomy (NCBI): domain Eukaryota; kingdom Metazoa; phylum Arthropoda; class Insecta; order Coleoptera; family Staphylinidae; genus Labidoglobus; species Labidoglobus nevermanni. The sequence continues at coordinate 3,720 of JAOEHK010013032.1, read as the reverse complement.
ACAGCTGCCAACGCTTTGTCTCCCTACGAGACGGAAGTACGTCTCAATGTCGGCGATGAAACCAATTCCTTTCATTTACTTTCGACGAATCACCTATCTCTCCTATCAATTCTTAACTGGAATGTCAAGAAATCATGGTTCCCAATATAAGTGACTATCCCGATTTCGAGATTTGTTTGCGAGGACTGAGGAATTGCAATGTTTATAAATAACGGGCTGCAAATGCCGTGTGATTTATTGCCGCTTGAAATACGAAGCGAGGCGAAAATCGTTTTCTACGGATTAAAAATAAAATCATAAACTGCCACCAACTGCAATTGCGCAAATAATATTTGAACTTGGCACGAAATCAGAAGTCGAACGGGTCGCCCGATAGCTAATCATTGATAATTGCTGCCCGCCTAATCAGTTGTTACGTAAGACTGTTTGCCACTTTAATTAAGGTCAATATGCTTGCCCATGAGGAGTCAATTAGCGAAATGCACATTGCGCAATTGTCATTAATCATCCACCTGCTGAAGCCGCCGTCCGGGGGTTGGAAGGTTGGGAAACGAGGAACAGGCCACTTAGACAAACTCATCTTGCAGCTGATCGGGATCGCTCTCTTGGTCATTGGCGCCTTCTTCCACCTGAAACTGGGCACAATGTCCAAGGATGAGATCTCCGCCGTGCTCCTCATCATCGTGGGCGCCATCGTCTTCCTCGTCTCGTTCTTCGGCTGCGTGGGCGCGATTCGCGGCAATCGCTGCATGCTGATAACCGTAAGCTGCGCGTCAGAGCGAAAGTTTCTGGCTTTACTATCTACGCGATTGCAGTACTCCTCCTTCCTACTGGCGCTGCTCATTCTGCAAGTCTGCTTCGGGGTCTACGACTTTGTGGCGCTGCAGGACCACGAGAGCATCAGCAGCACGGTGCGTGAGGACATTCAGGACATGTTCGACAAGTACAACGCGACCCAGGAGGCCGCCGAGGATATGGACACGGTGCAGCAATTTGTAAGGCGCGCGCCACGAGACGACTTCACTCGCATTTATTCGACCCGATTGCAGATCAAGTGCTGCGGAGTCAACGGCCCCGAGGACTGGCTGCCCAGCATCCCTAAGAGCTGCTGCGCAGACGAGCACAAGGCCGTGTGCAAGAGGAGCGACGCGGATGTGTTCAAGGTCGGGTGCGCCGAGCGCGGCGCCGAGAAGATGGTCTCGATCCTACGCGCCATCGGCTACGTCCTCTTCGCCACCTGCATCTGGGAGATCATTGGCATCTGTTGCGCCATCTGCCTTCTAAACTCGCTCAAGAATCAGTACCGCCGTGGTGCCTACGCTTAGACGGGTATCCTCTCACTCTCTCTCTCTCTCTCTCAATCTATTTGTTAATTGGGCGGACTAAGACACGGAGGACACAACTCCTACTTTGTACACAACGTTGAACAACGTTGCTCAAGTGCAACTAATGACCTAGCTGATAAGGAACCCATGTTTGTACGAATGTTATTAATCTTTTCGTTTTCTACGTTGAATGCAATTTTTGTATATTTGGAAGACTGCCAATGCGTAATAATATATTAGTTTCAAGTTATCTCTGCTGCTATTTAAGCCATTATTCAATATCATGCCCTTTTACTTCAATTTAAAGTTTCCAAACTGTTGCTTAGCAACTGATCAGAATTGCAGTGTCCTCTACCGTTCGATAGCAACACCTACGTGTACAGGAATAAACAAACGCTTGTTATCATTTTGTCACGATGACTTTGTAAATATCAAAGGCAAATTTGCAAAATCGTAAACGGAAACCAGACGTAAGTGAGTAGAGATGGAGCAAATTGTAAATAAAGGCAAGCAAGGTCAAGCTCAATGCGCAAACGGATGCTGGTGGTGGATGTTGACATTTATCGAATTTTCGGCATAAGAGTAGAGCAACCAAAAAGGCATTTGAACGTGCATGATACTCAACTCGTGCATGCATAAATTTGCCGTTTGCAGCAGTGATAAAATAATTTAACAATTTCTATGGCACCAGGTGAGGATTTCGACAGTGGGATGGAGTCTCAAGACGTCAGCGTTAAGGAGTCCACACCGGAGAAGCGAGCAGAAATCGAGTCTGATTACAATGATGAGGTGAGCTACTCAAACTTATGTCCTTTTGGCCCTGAATTCGATCGAAAACGGCGAAATTTGCAATGCAAATCAAGCACATTTCTATTCTAACCTCAAAACTTTCAGCCCGACGAAAGTGTTTCCGAACGACTATGGGGCCTGACTGAGATGTTTCCCGAGAACGTTCGCAACAAGACGTACTCGCTGGTTACCAACACGGCTGCCGGAGTAAAGAACTTTTACGGGTTCTCGAGAAACGCCTTGTGGGTGATCTTCAGCACCTCAATCATCCTCTTTGCGCCCGTCATCTTCGAGGTGGAACGCGCACAACTTGAGGAAATGCAGCGCAATCAACAGAAACAGGTAGGGAATTCGGACTCGTACTTCTTGCAATCGTTATCTAATTGATTTCAATCTGCAGTTGCTGCTGGGACCGAACACTGCCATGGCTGGAAGCGGAGGATCGCTAATGCCTCCGATACCCAGATAAAATGCAGCAGCTGCTTGTGACACGTAATTCTATTTAGACTCATGTCCAGAAACATGTTGGCCGTTTAATGATTTGTAATGAAACCTAGCTGGTGTAAACCTTCAACTGCAATTACACTGTTTCAGTTGCAGAGTACTTTCCATCGCCAACGAGTAAATTGTACGTTCTGTTAATAACAATATATGCAATCATGTGACCAACGACTTGCTTGTCTTATTATATGTTACACTGAAATAACCTCAACTATTCTCTGCATAGAGCCTATAGACATATCAGTGACTAGAGTAATAGTTTCTAGTCGACTAGATTCTTATTTATTTGATCACTTTTGGCTTGAATGGTAAAAGTAAAGTAACAAGTGGCAAAAACGCCTTTAAGAACAACATATTTCATTTGGTGAGGCAACAAAGCGGTTCAAGCAGATTTAATCGTCATCATCGTCATCGTCCGATGGCACAAACAAATCGTTCTCTTCGAGAAACGATGCGATATATTTGCTAATTGTCGCACCAATCAATAGACCAGGCACCACCGTGCAAATCACACCAATTATTCCAAAAGGAGTGCGTGGAGGCTCGGGGAGAATGGCACCAGACCTTCGCTTGGTTTTGAATCGCACTGCGTTACTCAGAATGATTCTATGTGATTTGTTCGATGATCGCAGCAAGCTGCTGACTTTCGCCAGTTTTGACATACTCATTATTGTAAACTTTCGACTACTCTCAATATTTCAATTGCACCAAGAAGTCACATGTACTGCACCTGACCAAGTTTCTGTATAGCAATGCGCCGACTGCGAATTGATTCGCGATCCAGATGAAACATCGTTGCCACGATTCTCCATCCCGTGTAGTTCTCTACACTTCTTAGGTACTAATTTGCTATTTTTCAAGTAATCTCGCAATTATCAATTAGTCTGGATGCAATTTTGCAATTGAATTACGATTCTCTGGAAAATATTTGGCAAGCCTTGACTCTAACTTCGGTAGAATGATTCTAGATGGCTCAAGTAACTATGAGATTGCTATAAATCAGGGACGGGTAACGTTGAATATCTATGCCAGTGTTTCCCAAACTTTTTTGCCCCGTGGACCCCTTACCGATATTGATAGTTTTCATAGACCCCTTAAGATCGAA
>JAOEHK010013021.1:0-11299 GCA_025447835.1 Labidoglobus nevermanni | reverse complement strand
CAAGTGGTTTTTCGAAATTCTGTTTTCGCTACTACCTTCCCCGGTGTACTCGGAACATTTATGTAAAATTTGATTACAATCCGTTGAGAATTTTAGACGCCAATTGCCGTCGACCGTACATGTACTTAAGATTTTATATAATAGATATAGTATGTAATGTAACGTAAAGTAATTAAATTAAGTTCTTCAAGATCGTGCCGTTTCAATAAAACAATTTTGCAAGAAATGGTTAAGGAAAGAAGCACACAGGAATTCGTTTCAATTCCAATGCATCCAATGAATTCAATGAATAACCCTTTATGTGCGCTTGTTGTTTATCGTTGTCGCTGGAAATTCTTGTAACTCTCACGCTAAAGCAGAGCAGGCAGCACATGAATGAGCGAACCACCCCGCCAGACGGGCACTCTCGCCTAAAGCAATTATCTTAATGCACATTGGAAAGTAATACCTGACATTTTCAGGCGTTTCCACCGACTCCCTGAGGTGTGGGACTTGGCGTCATTACCACTATTATTATGAAAATTGCGAGCTAACATTCATGTTAGCGTTATTTCCCTTCATTGCCACAATATGTGGACGAATGGAACTGGAAGAAGATAGCGTGCATAACTGCTGTAAAAATGCATTTTTAATAACCATCACTACTGCAGCTGCTCATCTTCTGAACGTTTTCAACGCTTATTCCACCCTTATATTCATCAACCGCATGCCTTCTATCTCTTTATTCTCTAGCTAATATCCCCACGTGTCTCATGGAGTCTATTTAATGAGAAGGACGAAAATGTAGTCCTCATTTTGTTTGTTTTATAATTGGTTGGGAATCCTGCCGGCCTGTGGCATTCCCTTCTTTCAAACTCTTTTCCGTTTTCATACAATCTTGGCCATTGTCCTCATTACCGTTTTGGCTTCTTTCAGAATATCCTCTCACATTTTCACAGCAGGTCCTTATTTGCCACGTGCTTGCGTTTCCATCTCGTTATATATAAATCTTATATGTTGCTTTCATCCTTAATTCTTCCTGCATTGTGATATTTGACAGCAACATTACTCTGAATCGCCATTGTATTAATAAACGATGATTGTGTCTAGACCTTCATAGGTGATGACATGATTACTGGAAGTAATGCTACTAAGTTATATATGTCATGCTAATATTACGAATTCCTGCCACTGATGCAACGTGTGTGAGCAAACAGTAATTAGGTCGCTATTTGGCAATGGCAGCTGGGAAGATTGCAGGAAAATTATAGTGGGATTGTAAATAATGTGCGCTTTGACAGTTCATTACCGCGCGCCTCGTAAATCACATAAATTTGTCAGTAACAATTATTTCATTCCGAACGCCGTACTTGCACAGAACAAACAAATTATCACATCGCACATCAATTATGTTTAACAAATTATAAGTTTGTAATTCCGCCATATGTGAGGATCATAGCTATACCTTTGTTCAGTATCGTAATTATGTTAATTTTAATGTAAAAATGTAAGAATATCGACCTAATTCAAACACCCCGCTGTAGTGACTTTAACTGTTCGATGTTGGTCACATAGAAGAGGGAGTGGGACGATAAAGAGAGGCATGGCAGAGTCGAGTTGAAGCGGTAATATGGAAGATCCTAGTTTCCAATTCCGGAAGATCCTTAAAAAATTCTACCGCCACCTCAATCAGCAAGTTTGAAGCCGTTGCCTGCGGCCTGCTCGTCATTGAGGGGCAGGGAGGCTATGGTAGTCAGTAGAAGTAGTGAGCTGTAGTTAGTCAGTAACAGAACTCAGTTAGATTCATTCGCTTGGAGCCGTTGTAGTCTCTTACCACATTAACATTTGTATTATTCTAAGTAGCGGCTTGGCTCTAGAATTTTCTTTATTATATCATTGGGTTGGTTTATTTGTCCTTTCGACAATTATTGTCCGGTGTTCCTCGCCCGTCCAGTGCTTCCAGAACTTCGCGACAGGAATTGAGAAAAGAAGTTTGCGACCAGCGACTTCCACGTCCACTGTAACCCCACACATCCAGAAATGGAGAATAAGAGTCGAGTTTCCCACACACACATATATATCACATGGATTCAAGCAACAATTTCATATGAATTTGACGTGATTCCATCTTAAAACAAGCAAATAACAATAAGGACTGTTGCGTTAGCGGCAAAGACGGCGTCGCAATAATAATTGCTCGAGCATCTAACCATAATGGAGCAGCTGGTTAAATTTAATTACGCTGTAGTGTTATTATTACCGGAACACCTGTAGTCTGGGTGCATTTACCGCTGGAAGAAGTTTCATAAGATGCGAATGAAAAACAACGCAAAGCCAAGCATTGCGCTTCGAAACCGTTAATGATAATGATGATGGCAGTTGTGAAGGCAGTGGTGGTGGTCTTTAGCCCTGCAGGTACCCGATGTACAGCAATATCTTGCCGCCACCCGCGCCGTTGATTAATAATATATCCAGGATAAATTCGCGCACGGTCGCAAATTTAATTAGCCATCAACATGGCTACTGATTCTGCCTTTCGGGCATCTGCAATATTTTCCAGCCCAACACAGCAAATACAAAAAAAGCATTATCCCTAAGAAAAGGAAACTGAAATAAGTGACCGAAGGGAAGAAGAAACGGTTAAACCGAGAAAAAATTATAATTTAAATGAACATGGAAGTGACGAGATTTTTCTTATTGCAGAAGATGGAAGTGGCGGCAATGTGTAAAATCATGCACAAAATAAAATTAAAATGCTCACGACTTCTTTACTCCCTTTAATAAGAACGGAAACGATATTATCGTCTGTACGCCGTTGCTTTGGAGGCGGTAATTGCTATTTAGCCGCCACCACATTTCCTTAACGTTGCCTCCATTTTTTTGGTCTTCTTTTTGCCGCCACTGAGCACCACTAATCATTTTATCACATGAATCACGGACGCTGCCACCCCCTGAAGCAATTTCTATCGAGCATATGGCAATATGTAAATGCTCGAAATTTGTAACGAAAATTATGCAAAAATAGAAGCGCACCTAATCTTAGGTGTTACGAATGGAGGGATAAAAGTGACGGTTGCGAAAGGAGACGAATTCGAGAATCTGAAATCGCAATTTAAATTGCAACAAAGTACGTCCTGCGCCTTTTTCGCACACCTTTTTCGCCAAGTGCAAGGAGAATGACACCTCGAAACATTCGCATTTTATATTTTATGCAAACGCATTGTGTATGCATGTTTTCCCGTCATTCGCAGACACTTCAGGTTGAAGACGGCAATGCAACCGCAACACATAGAAGACGCGTTTCCATTGTGTTTCCCTGCAATGCGTTCGCTTTGAGAAAAATTGATGATGTCGGAGAGCTTTTTCAATCTTCTCCGAGCATTTCGAGTGTTTATTGCAAGACGCAACTTCCTGTTCAAAGGCGCACGCGAAACAAAATTGATTTCACCCCCAAAACTGCGGTCGCCTCGCACTTCGCTGTAATTACACCAATGCAGTTCAACTCCAACTAATTGGTGGATTCAATTCATTACATTGAATTCCTCCTGATTCGTCTGGCAAATAAAATAGAATTGTTCATTTCATCTAATGTAGATCAGATTAACTTTTTGCGATATTTCGACACCAATTTACGCACTAATATTTGATAAATGATGTGCCACTTTGTGTGGATTTAAAAGAAATGGCCAGAATACCAAGCGTAACAAGGAAAGTAGGTTAATAAGGGCGCCAAGAAGCTGTTTTCTTTTGTTCTAATATTCACAGCTAAACTAATTGACATCAGTTCAATGAACAATGTGGAAAAATTTCTTTGTACGTGGATGTATTCAGCCTTTAACTCAAGTAATAGGGAATGAAACAAATAACTGCGCAATTAAAAGTTTCCAGTAATTGTTATCCGAATGCGTATCAGAGAGCTCTCCAACATCCACGGCACATAAACAAACCAGAAACAATATTGCATGCTTCGATGTTATCTTATCGGATCTTCTACAATGCTTTTGCGCGATTCAAGCAGATTTCAATTCAACTTAGATTCGATTCTCCTTAAATTAGTTGAGAGCATCATCTTCTTATATGTTGAAAGAGTTTCTCGCGTAATAAGGTAATGTAATACCTTTGTTTATTTATTTTTACATAACTATGTAATTGAGAATAGCTAAAATCCTATCAAATTTAAACTGTTCTCTAATAATTCCAAGTTGGTTAACAATTCATTTCGTCACCAATTGATATATTAATATTAGAAAATAAAATGAGATATGAATACATTAGAAATTTAATAATTATTTGCCAATTAAAACATGTTGTGAAAAACACAGATTTAAATAACTGCCGCGGAAATATATGTCATTGCAAGATAATTGAAGTCAATTAAAATTTCCATTATCGCGGAAAGAAGCGGCAACCGAAATTGCTTGCGGTGCATGTAATTTCCGTAAATTGCGAAATTGATTTAATTAGAATAAAACATCGAATGGGAAGACATAAATCGAATTGAATGAATTGCATATACGCATTGCCAAAATGTTTGTCGCTGATTCGCCCACGCGCGTTGAATTTTAATGAATTTTTGTTGTAAATTAAATTTCCAATGATTTATTTGCACTTTTGAGCGATAGCATTTGCCTGGAAATTAATTAAAATCTCAGGCCAGTGCAGTGCGAGTGTTCACGCAATCACAAATATCACTACCAACTCATATCATCATTGATTTTTAAATTATCATTCGCATCACCAATCTCATCATATTTATAATTATGGAATACCCGCGAGTTAAATAAGCAGCAAGTGAAGATCATACTACAACAATGTTTTTTCAAAGGCTGTACTGCCCTGGAACCAAATGTTGCAGATCACAATGGATTTTAATCTTCAACGAAACTCTGGGTAATGAATGCAATACTAGGGGTATTGCAAATCTGTGCCTTGACCACTTGGCTACTAAGCCTGTCTACTGAAAACACCGCCATAACTATTACAAATATTTTTAAAACTTGTGTTTTATGAAACATATTGCAAACAATTTAGGAACAATTAAATGAAATAGCAGACAAGTTTAATTATGACTTGGTATAAATTGATTTGGTCTTAGATGGACACTGTAATATATTCAAGCTCGTTCTAGCCTACAACACGGAAAGTAAATTAAGAAAGAACAAAGTACAAGTGGTAAAGACGGTTAAGATTTGGATAACAGAGAGAAATACAAAAAATTGCTGGCTAGAACCCCAAAGAAGAAGAGGAAAATATGACCAACGAAAACATGAAATGACACCAATGTAGAAATCTTGAAGAAGAAGAGAGATATTTGAGAATCGGGGAGGAAACCACAAAAATGGACAAATTGTCTTTATAACCTGCAATAATTTCTGTATTTTAACAAAGCAATAGTTAAATAGTTAAACAATGGAGACTTAGCAGGAAAAAAAATCATCGTTTTCGAACAAATCAATGAGAGGGAAAGGTAAATTACTTTGAAAAACAGAGCAACTGCAATATCAACGTCAAACAATGTTATTGAATAATTGCTTTAAGTAAATTTGTTCAGTGTAATATAAATACTCTCGAAAACACAACGAAGTCAGCGAGCTAGGGTTGAAAATCAATTTCGCTGTTATTGGAAAAATGCAATCATTTTCCAAGTAAATGATGACGAAAAATTTATAAATCTATATTGTATTTCTTCCATGTTCATCCCCCATAGCAACAATTTAATTTCATTTTACGTATAAACTTAAATTCAGAAAATATTGTATATCAAGTAAATATTACACAATCTCGAATTCACCCCACATTTATGATAAAAAGGAAGCAAACATCAACGACTTAGTGACACAATGCTAAGAACAATAAGTCCTGTTTTAAGGAAAGAAAGTGTTAGTCCCTTGAAAAATACTCGTTATTGTGAAGAAACTAATGCATTTTGATCCTCCCATTATAGGGGAAGGTTTTCAGCCAAGATCATAATGGTGTACATTCCCTTGTTGGCAAACTTTGAAATTCCCAGTGTCTCCGACATCAGTTAGTTGTAATAAGTCTTTCGATCTGGCCGAACCAATTTTCCCTATAACGGGCTTTCACTGTATTTGAAATAGAAACAAATATATTTGCGGAAAATGGAATGCAAGCATACTCTGGAGAAGAAGAAACCACAAACGCTGCAATTGTCAATCAATCACATACATAAAAATTGAGCGAACGAATGAAAAAGTCAGTACGAGAGAATTCAATTCGGCAAATAAAGGCAATAATGAAATATTGACAGCGCGAACCTAGTTGGCAAGTGGCGTCACCATGAGGGTGCAAATAAGACAGCCTTCTGGGACAATTTCAGTTGCGACTGTGCGTTCAATAAGTAACTGTCTCGGCGATGAATCAATTCAATTCAATTGCCAGCGATTCATTCGCGCGTTCTACATGACCAACGACACGAAATGGCCGTCCAGATGACTCTCAGGACATCAATCATTCAATTGTGATACCCAGATGGCCACTGGGAGAAGTATATTCGGTTTATTGCGCCAAGACTCCGCTCGTGTAATCGACAGACACACGGAGAAAGAGCGAACGAAATTAATTTCGCAATTCATTTAGCGTCTTGTAGTCAATCATAAATCGGAACCATGATAGGCAATTTCAAATGCGATAATATTTAACCGAGAGCCAAACTTTGGGAAGCCGCCGAGTTAATTAAACGCTGCTGATGAAGACGCGCCTCGCGGGCGCATCAACAAACTGCATCCCGATCAAATTCGACAATAGTCAAGTGGAGCGTGAGCACACAAGCAGTGCGCTTGTAGAATAGGAAAAAGGACGAAGTGGTATGCTTTGCATAACATTGGCGAACCATCTAAACGGACGTGAAATTTAAGTCTGCTTCTTGCACACATAAATCGCTGGAAATCTAAGGACGACCCGGATGCTGGAGGCCGGCAGCTCCAATGTTCAAGTGAGCACTCCTGCTGCCGGGTTAGTCGAGAGGAAGATTGATTAGAAAACCGCACGAGTTTAATCAACCCGCCGAGCGGTGCCTCGTGACCAAATATAATTTCCAGTTGCAGGGAAGCTGCGAGATGTGCGCTCACATCTTTCGCCTCCCTTTCCGGATTCGCGAGCCCAATGGCCACGCCAGCTGATGCAAGGTGCGAATTGCAGAAGAGCAATAACGCCAAATTTCTTCATTTCGCAAATTCGCGAATAAATATCGCAGTGGCGAGCATTGAATGCGTGAATTTTTCATGAACGCGCCGAGTTGAAGCCAACAAATATTGCTTTTCAATGATGATAAATGGCACGAGGTGCAACGAAAGCGGCAACGCAAAGACAAGGAGCAAGGATAATTTTCGCATTCGAGCACTCTGGGATACTTTGTTTGAATGCAGCTTCATTCGGATGCTGGCTAACGCTTGGAAATGATTGTGAACGATGATTTTTATGCGACAACCAATAATCCGATTCGCTAGCAGAAACCGAGCCGTACTCCGCTCATCCTGTTACTGCCGCTGCATTTGTTCTGATGCGCATGTATCCATTGAAAGCTGTGATTCGAATTCATTTCGGGATGCTGTTCATTCCGCCGTATGAGCCATCAACATAAATATGAATCGACGCCATTTGACGATGTGCTTTACTTTTATTGCTTCTTTCATAACTGTGGCGCAGTCTCATCAAATCTTCTACACTTCTTCAGATTGCGTGCCAAGTCCCTCGGCGACAACAATCCGAAACGAATTCGGCCAAAATTATCACCGTTTTTCGCCAATCCCAGCTTCCATCTATTGCCAATCGGAGACAATTGGAAATTGATACATTTCTTAATGGTGGCTTTGGCTTAGCATTATCTGATCATGATGTATCCAATGACAAAGTGCGAAATTACAGACGTCACAAACAGGCATAATGCTGCGTAGATGAGAAAACGAAGCCAACTCTCTGGACCAACATGCGGAGAATAGTTCAATAGTTGAACGAGAACGTAAAACAACCCTGGGAACTAAGTCAATACGTATTAGTAGGACATTGTGCGTCTTAGCGGCACGAAGACGCGAGTGTAGGACGAGCAGTTCCATTGTCTCCTCCGGCCTTTGTGTCTGCTGTGGTCGACGTGATCCTGCTGCTTCCCACATTCCCTCCTGGCGCTGCTCGCATTGTAGCAGCATGCGAGACAGCAATTCAGGCACGAAACAGCACATCGCACACAGCTAAAAACGAAAAGCACAGATCCTTGCCCTCCTTCGCATATAAAGCGGTCATAACTTTCTTTTTTGGAGTACGTTATTAAAGCCAGTTAATCGGGCCCCATTCGCTTAGTCCTTACGGATTTACTCTCATAAGGTTGAATGAATATGCTTTATTAACTCCGCGCCGGAAAAAACTCCTTGTTTCGGATTTGCATTTGACTTGCCCGCTCTAACGAAGATGTCGCTGCCGACATTTCGATGTGTGGCGCCATCTACGTGTTGTGAACTTATATTCGAGCACAATGGCCGAAACATGACGACTGGAACGCCTTCAAATGCGGCGTCTCTGGGACATAATCAGATGAAAACGCGCAAGGAATCTCACTCCGGAGCCTGGATAGAACCAGACCACCAGGGTCAATAGCTAATCCATTTTCCTGTATTTTCAGTTACATACTATGTTATAAGTCAAATTGATTGCGCCTTATTTCAACCGAATAATTTATTCGCAAAATTTGCTAATAAAATTTAAGTGTCAAAATTGGAAATTACAGCACAAATTCTATTTGCGAATGCGTAGTACAAAATAGAATATCTTTGTACAGTAAAACCCCGATATAACGAACCCCGATTTAACGAATAACCCCGATATAACGTTTGAAAGTGCTGGTCTCTTGAAAAAACCTGGATATTATGAATAAAACTAATGCATTTTAGTCCCCTCGATATAACGAACTTTTTTGGGACAAGGACATTCGATAAACTTCTTCAAATACGTAATTTTTCATTGCATTGAAGTAGCTTAAGAAATTTTAAATATACCGCTTATGATCTCTCTTCATGCCTTGCGCCTTTTTGAGGCGGGATTGAATGGTAAATGAGCACTCAAGATAGGATTGACTTTGTCAATTTTGATAATGATGTAGCCATTACTTGGATCCTTAACGACGAAGAAATTCTACATGAAACGGTGGAATTGGATGGTAAAGAAGACGCAGAAATTTCAATTATTTATCCGAATCAAGCCATCGGAAATTTTAACTGTGTCCGTAATTTCTTAATACAATCAAACATTAATGAAAATGTGTATGTTGCATTACACACTATCGAATCAGTCATAGATACAGCATGGTTCAGTAATTTTATGGTCCAGACTAAAATAGACGAATACTTTCAAAAAATGTAACGTAAGTCGTGTTTATGGTATCTCTGAATTGTATACAATTGTATAAACATAATATATACCGACTTCTTTTTTCATCATGACGGCCCCGATTTAACAAATAACCCCGATATAACGAATTTTTCACGTCGGTCCCTTGAAATTCGTTATTTTGGCGTTTACTGTATTTCCTTAGAGGTGCAGGCAATTTCATTGCATTTGTTTCCAATTTCAACAATATACGCCTGCAGACGTGCAATTCTTCGCGATGCGTGATGTTTCCAGCGTTGCACATCTGCAATGCATGCGCACAATACGTAATTACAGAGCTTGCCAACTTGGAATTTATATTAAAAGCTCGTGAAATATTCATTGGAAAACTTGACTGCTACTTTTGGCCCGTCAGCGCTGCGCAGGCACCTGCAATTTTTGCTAGAGCCCTAGGAAACTTTTTAATTCAACGAATGAACGAACACATGCAGCATAGTTTCACTACTGCACATCCTTCAATGCAATGCAAAATTTTCACAAGTTTCACTACCAAGGAAGTCTCCGTGAATTCGGATCAAAGTAGCAAATCATCTGTTATTGTAGTATTTATATATATGAAAACATTGCGTTATAATAATATCATTCCTATAAAATTAACAAACAATTTGACTTTAAATACGAATATAAGATTATTAATGCGTCTGTTGTAAATATAAACAAGTACTCATAGATTGCAGGAACATTTCTCAGTCAACTAATTTAAGTCAGTTAGAAAGGAGAAGAAGTGCCAATTGATTTACATTCTGATATTGGGAGATATTGATCCAGAGATCAAAGACAACTTGTGTTAGGTGCCTTCATGACAATAAATGTGTTGATGCGATTAAGACGGAGAGCATTAATGAAGCGCCCGCCGGAAGACGTGCGAAGACAACACAGACGAGGTGCCACAAAGGCCTTAAGCATGTGCGCTCATCGCAAAACGTGCCATGAGCTCATTGCACAATGCCTGGAATACGAGAATATAACGTGTGCGAGTAATACGCTGCTGCAGTTGATAGTTTGCACCCACACTCATATCTTCCAGTATAAAGTAATGATGGTCACGACCCGACAGGGAAGGTTTCGAGTTGCACCGAATGGGAAACGGGTCTGATCCTTAATCACTCACTAGAGAAATAAGACCACAACAATTGGCCAAAGCTCCCAATGTCGCTCAAGTGCGATTGCAATTAATTTGGTTATTATTGGATACACGCAAGGAATGCAATCAAACAGCTAGTCGAGATGGAGACGATAATTATGCACAATGTGTGCGCACCCTGACGAATTAGTTTACGTGAATGTGAACGGGAGCGTGGCTGATCGCGTTAAGTAATGGCGCTGCAATCGCTCAACAATTCCGGACGCCATTCATTTGCCAGCGACACCATCTTGATATTATATTGAGATGCATTGGGGTGTGCAAAACTCAAAATGCCGGATGGCAGGGCCAGCAGGACGTGGTCATGTGGTTTGCATTTGACGTTGACGTAACACATAACGGATTGCCAATGTACAATATTTGCATCTGGATCTGCAAGTCCTTTATCACGTTTGATTACACTTTAGACCATCTTTGGAGTCTGCATATATCGATCTCGAGACGAACATCTACTATACATGTGTAAAAAGATTGTCCTTTCACATTTACAATTGATATTGTTTGTCCAATATACAATACTAGTGGAGTACCCAGCGTTGCTTGGGTTTTACTGCTATTTGCACCTCTACCCATGCATTCTACCCGTCCACCTGTTAGCAATAGATTGGCGACGACTTCCTCGAATTCTTCGAGTCCAAGCCGTCGTTGTCGTTGCTGTTCTGCAGGCCAATGTAGCTAATCCACGTTTCTGCGCTCACCACGATTTGGCTGAGGAATGCTTCGCCTTCGCGGTTGAATCGCACATGCATACCACGTTCCTGGCGATTTCGTGAGGTCTTG
>JAOEHK010013010.1:0-11300 GCA_025447835.1 Labidoglobus nevermanni | reverse complement strand
TTGAAAGTACTCACGCCCCCCTTGAATATCGCTCACGCCCCCCCTGGGGGGCGCGCCCCACAGTTTGGGAAACCATGCACTACATGTATATATGAATCGGAAACTTACAGATGGGTTCCCCGAATAACGAATTTTTGAAGAACTAAACATTTGTTGACCCCAATTGTAACATAATTGACAAGTTGGAGGGATAAGTATTTCTCAAATCCAGTATTGTATAAACATGAATGAAATATAGCTGTAAAGATAATTGCTGAAAATGTGAAGGTCAGCCCT
This sequence comes from Labidoglobus nevermanni, assembly GCA_025447835.1. Lineage (NCBI taxonomy): Eukaryota > Metazoa > Arthropoda > Insecta > Coleoptera > Staphylinidae > Labidoglobus > Labidoglobus nevermanni. The sequence continues at coordinate 11,024 of JAOEHK010013010.1, read as the reverse complement.
ATATTTTGACCCCTTAAAATCCAACGTAGATCCTATCAGGAGACCTTTTTCAAATAGGAATGGGAATCAATGATTGTGGGTGAGTATACTGATCTCAGTTTCATTGTTCCATGTGACTTGGTGCAGCCGTATCGCACCACCCCGTTGGTGTTACCTGGTGCGAAAGTGAAGCGAGATGCTGGTCTAACCGAATCCTATCTACGTCATCATCCGAATCCGACTGTCCGCGCTCCGCCCCACCATCTCGTCGATCAGAACCAGTACTACAAGCAGAAGGTATATAACTTTGCAGCCGGTTTCTGCTCGCACGCATGCACTCAGATTGGCAAACTTGACGCAATGATCTCCTTCTCTCACGGCCACTGCCAATTTGCCCAAGCTATGTGCGCAGTATTCAAGTCATTTGCGGTCAGCGTGTAATTCGCTCACTCAAAATAACTGCATTGCACATTGCTGAGCAGAATGTTTATGCCGTTTACACATGCCATGACTAATTCTTACTTTTCTGTACATACTCCCTATAGGTCGCAAATTCTGTTATTGAAAGAATTCAGAATAAGGATCCTAACAAACAGGTTACAATTCTTATATATAGCACTTTTTGCATCCAATGTTGTATCATTTTTTTGTTAATGATGTAGCAATTTGATGTTTTCGGAATTTTTCCTCAACCTTGCCATTATCTGGACATCTCCTTATCTGTTTTTCTCCAGTCAACTATGGCCACTTGGAAAACCATCCAAATACAATATTACAATATTAAGGGCCAAAAATACCCGTTGAAAGCTCAGTGAAAAGAGTTAGTTTCACGGAAACTATAAAAGTTTCGTTTGATGAACGGGCGAGCTTAAATATTTAGTTGATCAACGTTTACGGAAGCTGGCTTTATGAAAATAATATTCTTGTTGGTTCAAACTAACTTGATTGGATATTTTTTGAAACGTTTGTGGTAATAAGGGAGAAATTTATTTTCACTTCCTTCTTCTAGGTTTCGCACAAGCAATTTAATTCACCTATCAATTTGTACAGCGAAGGAAATATCGCCGACACCGTGTACAAACAAACAGGAGTACCAGCGTAAGCTATTAGGAGCGATGTGGGATAATGTGTCTTTATTGCGATGGTGATGGTTTTAGTGCGAAAAAGATAGCAACAAAGTACAATCCCGAGAAATCCGAAACGTATAAAGCTATTCAAGAAGAATCCTTTGGCGAAGTTATCCACGAAGTGCCTCATCCTAGTAAAATCTTCAACCCCAATAGAGCTCTACCAGCGAAGGTATTTCGAGGCAAATGTTCCGTGATAACATTTATTTTCATTGTTTCATTGATTTAGAAATCTGGTCCTGCCTACTCTTTGCCCTCGAAGCAAACGAATTCGATGGGCGGGCCACTGGATGACATTCATCAGAGTGGCTCCTTCAAGCGACTTATGTGGAGCGTAATGGCAGAAAACAGTTATTAAACTGCGACGAACGACATTTTTGCACCGCTAAATGTATGCAACGCGTATTTGTTAAAGAACGACATTTTGCAATTTGTCAGATCTGATTAAGATGTGAGAAAAACGAATACGAAAACAACTCAACCAACGCGCAATATTACATATAATATTAATGTTTGTTGAATTGCAAATTGATGTAAATTGATTACGAAACTCCGATTACTATGTGAAATGCTTGTTTTTACATACAATTATTGCAGTTTAAAGAAAATGCATGAACTGATTGTGGATTCTTACAATTGTTTTGTTAGGAACACAAAGTATCATCAAGTTTACTACGTTTATCAGCGTAAATTTGAAAAGATTATATATTTGTATGCTCAGCTGTTAGATTAGACTTCATGTAAACGTTACTTATTTATATTTCCCAAACAAACATGTGGATGGGTCATTGTTTCGCTTCAAGTCGAGTCGAGTGAATTCTAGTCACAACTAAATTACGGATTTATAAATTAACTAACTGAAATTGATGTTAAAGGATACTTGGAATGATTAATATATTGGAAAATGAAGTATTAACGTGGAATGTTTAATGAAAATGTGGTTAACACAGTTTTTCTAGGATATGCAATATTTCTATTAATATTTATAATTATGTGTATGTACTGGAAATAAATATCAATATATTCTAATCAGTATTATGATTTCATTGTAGAAAGTAACCAAAAAACCAATGTGGAACGGGAATCGGGGTATACCCCAGTAGAAGGGTGAGCTGGAAGATGAGGTTAGGTATCAGCGCCCACCATCATCCAGACACATATAGCGGCTATAGATACCAAACCGCCCTGAAAGTGCTGTCACCGGGCAATGTCTGGTAGGTCGCTGTGAAGGAGTGTGCACATCGACTCAACGACCTAGCACTTGGGAGATGTGTAACGCTAATCTGGCTGCCTAAAGACCAAGCATATCCCGGGCTTAGGAAGGCAGATGAATTAGCAAAAAGCGCAGCAAACCTTAGACACGTCGGGTCGGATGATTGGAATCCCCCCCGACGTAGGAAAAAAAATTCCGAAGGTCCTAGTGTCATCAGAAACAGCGGACGAATAGGAAGGAGGACAGGGAATGCACAAGTCCAAGATATTCCTGAGGAAGAACCCATCCAGTACCTCCTTTTGACTCTCTTGGGACGCTCTCTTGGGGACGAGCAAGGCAAAAAAAACTCGTAGGACTTTTTACGGGTCATTGTGGGCTCATCAAGCATCTAGCTACGGTGGGTCTTGGCGAACATCCACTGTTCAGGCGCTGCTTAGAAAAAGATGAAACATCTCAGCATATAGTGGGCGAGTGCATAGCACTAAAGGTGCAATGGAAAGCAACCTTAGGGAAGGAGGCACTGACTCACGCCAAGATAGCTAAACCGCCCTGGACCCATCCCGATGTAACAAAAAGAGAACTATTTTTATAGCGATTGAGGGCAAATGCACGATAATACGCTGATGGTAACCCCATGTGTGGGACTGGCTGCTCGGACAGGCAGCTGAAAGTAATGCTCTCCTTGACCGACCCACTAAATCTGGGCCGTATGCTATAGCTGTTCTCTGGCTATATGTTACACTAGCTGCAAGGCCTTACGGGATGGGAAAGAGATAAAAGGATAAAAGGCTAAGCATGAGGGGGGATATGCTGGTAGCTAAACCTGATTAGATAACGGGGTCCCTCACCGGGGTGCATGGCCTGGAAAGGTTGTAGGAGTCCTAGGGCGTGTACCGAGAGATTTCGGAAATGGCTGGGTTAGGGGTGACCTACCACTGAATTGCAGAGGTTGTTCGCGAGTTTGCCACGAAATTTTGAGGGGGACTCAGTCCGAATTCACAGAAAATGCCGCGATTCAGCACATAGTAAAGAGTATTAACGATGCGGTGGTCGAGGAGAGTAATCTTTCATAATTGATATTTCAAAAGGTTTACTTAGGAATCCATGAAGCAATAAACAAGGAATCAGCTGATCTTAGGATTATAAAGGACTGGAATAAGGATGGGTTGACTTGTTGGGCCAATAAACCGATATATTGCCTATTTATGCATTTGCTTTCTTGTATGATCACTTAACAACTGCATCATTTCTTAGGATGCCTATTAGTTTTGTTACTTTAGGTGCAATTTTTATTTAGTTTATAAATGATATGAAAAAGTGTTATACAAAAGTATGAAAATTAATTAATACATTCATTTCATATACTCTTTATTCAAAACTCTCCCAATTAATGTTCGACGTATTTCCGATGTGCCGCCACCAATTTCGTATAATTTTGCATCTCGCAAAAGTCTTCCTGTCGGGTAGTCATTAATGTAACCATTTGCACCTAATTAAAACAGCAGTAAATATAATTTCGTCATGAATATGAATGAATCAGTTGCATACCTAAAATTTGAATAGCGTCTAAAGCAACCTGAGTTGCTTTTTCACCTAGGTACATATAAACACCAGCGCAATCCTTGCTGGTCGCATTACCATTATCGGTAGTTTTTGCAACTGCATATAAGTAGGTTCGGCAAGCAGCAAGGGTTGTATACATATCAGCCATTTTACCCTATCAGCAAAAGAATTCGACATACAACTGATAAGAAAAGGGGTAATCGGAATTCAAATGAATTATTCCTACTTGAATTAACTGGAATGTTCCAATAGGTGAACCAAATTGTGTTCGCTCGTGAGCATATTCAAAGGCGACATCGCAGCATGCTTGCATGATTCCCAATGAACCCGCGGCTAGAACTAATCGCTCCAGGTCCAAACCAGACATTAAAACATAAACTCCTTGGTTCTTGCCTCCAAGAATATTCTTTTCGGGCACTTTGCAATTATCAAATAATAGTTCACATGTGTCGGAGCCTCTCATTCCAAGTTTGTCTAATTTCTGCGCAGTGCTAAATCCTTCAAACCCTTTCTCGATTAAAAATGCCGAGATGCCATGCTTCTTCTTATCCATGTCGGTTTTAGCATAGACTATAAGAGTGTCAGCATCTGGTCCATTGGTGATCCAAAATTTGTTTCCATTAAGAACGTAATAATCTCCCTTCTTGTCTGCTTTTAAGCGCATTGAGACTACATCTGAACCAGAACCAGCTTCAGACATCGCTAGAGCACCCATATGTTCTCCAGTGCAGAGCTAAATTCAATTGGCTTGGATACCTTCTTACTAAAAATCATCCTACTACATACTTTTGGTAAATATTTCTGTTTCTGCTCCTCATTGCCATTGCGATGAATTTGATTAACGCATAAGTTTGAATGGGCAACATAGCTGAGACCTATAGCGCTGCAAGCTCGTGATATTTCCTCGGTTATAATAATATGATCCAAATATGAGCCATCTGAACCACCGTACTTTGAATTGACAGTGATACCCAAAGCGCCCATGCTTCCCAGCTTTTGCCAGAAACTCCTTAGTCCATCAAATGTATTCTTTTTATCAATTTCGCCTGCATAGGGTGCCAGCTCCTTTTGGGCGAAATTGAACATGGATTCCCGCAACTAAATTCCAAATCGTTCAAATTTCCATTGCATTTTCTATTTCTATTCACTATGCTTAAAATACTTTCTTACAGACCTGACGCTTTTCTTGGCTTAAGCCAAATAAGTTATCATCAATCGGATAGTACTGAGACATACACTTCTTTTCATATCGCGAATAGGATTTCACTTTAAGTAAATGACGAAATACACGATCAATCCGATTAAAAGCCATATTACTGCAATATTTGATTGCGAGAATTATACTCATTAGATTATAGCTCGCCGAGTTGACTTATAGATCATTTAAAGTCATGGCCTTCAAAACAACGACCTGCGACCTACTTACAATCTAGGCAACCATCATATCAGAGGAAGGTTCATGAAATATTGAACACATGTGACCGTATTTTTTTGCTTTTTGGGGGCATGTATAGCTGCAGTTGGGCCCCTTTATTTGGGCCCATTGTACCTCCTCCCTTGTGCTGGTTCTACTCCACCAGCCAGATGAAATGGCAGGCAAATTCCAGAGGCTTGGGTGGGTTGGTTGGTTGGTTTGAGGGTGTGTGACACACATAGCACTTAGGCCCTACTATTTGGGCTCATTGTACATCCTCCTTGTACAGTATCTTAGTTTTTGGAAGGGAACGTAGGATTGGGTCATTGGGATGGGATTGGTAGTCTTAGAGAAGCGTATTGCAACCACCTCTGCCCTTTCAGATGTCCTACTGTCCTCTCTCTACTGGCCGCGTCAACGGTAACGGAGGGCAATAGTTAACTCGGATTCAAGATCTCAGCATATAGAATCTTCTATCTGACACTGGTCATAGCCGGACAGAAGCATAAAACAAGAAGAGTCGATTCGTCCTCTTCTAGACATCCTCGGTATTGAGCAGGGCTCCACAACCTTTTAGTGAGAGGGAGCCAAATGGCCATTAAAACATCCAACAAGAAGCTGAAAAGAGCTGCACAAAATATACAGAAAACCCTCCACTATCGAACCATCTGCGGTTTAGAACGGTCGCTTAGATTTTCTTGAAATTTCCGGCTCCTGAAAGGGAGAGAGTGGGGCGTGTGATGCATTGCGGCTCTTAGAAGCACCCTGGTATAAAGTATCGGATGCAATGCTGATCGTGTGCAGGTGGCGCATTTGGAACCTCCTTTTATTGAGGTTTGCGGTTTGCTTGCAAAGGTAGGGACGATATGCTAAGGCCCTCCTGCGATGACTAGTAGCTTCGTCCTTAATAGCTTCCATTACCAGGGTTTCTGCTCGTGAGTTCCCCTCGAACTCGCCATGTCCCTTAACCTACTGCAGTGGTTTCCAAACTTTAACCAACCATGCCTCCCCTTATAGAAAAGTATTGATTTGACGGCTCCCCCAAAGGGGTCAATTATATAATAATGCAATAATATTGCCCGTCTTCGGGTAACGGAACCGATATTCCCCGTGGTTGCAGCAGTTCAGAGCCCGAATACCTGGTCTGCAGTCACACATGATGGTAATGTTAGTGCCCATTACCCTTTTTCCCGCAGAGATGTTGCAGCAATGTTAATGGCTGCCAGTTCAGCTTGAAGTACCGAAATCAGTGGGTGTAATGAATATAGTTTATAATGTTAATGTATGTAGTTTATTATCGCATATTCAGGCACAATAATCATTCAATGTCAACCTTGCTGCAATATTCATAGCTTGCAACTCAGTTATTAACAATTTGAATGCATAGGGCATAGAAATGCTGGAAACTTGCTCCGAGCACTTACAACTGTTGCACCATCCGCTATACCCTAATCTTCCACACTTATTACATACATCAACATCGCAAATGTCACTGGAAACCATCAATCGTTCTACCAACATCATACTAGCTCCGTAACCAATCAGACAGTCGCGCTCCATTTCACCCAAACGTAGACCTCCGTCCCTGCTGCGTCCTTCAGTTGGCTGTCGAGTTAGCACAGCTCTGGGTCCTCTTGCCCTGCAAAGTATTCCATGAATGCATTCGATCTACACCAGCGTATGGTGATCTACCTAGCGTGGATTTTATCTTGTACCATATGCTTCAGTTTCTGGTAATAAATTGGTCCGGAGAAAATATACCCTTCCAAAGGCTCTCCGGTAATGCCCGAAGTGAAGCAATCTTTCCCCAGATAGTTGAAGCCGCGCTTGATGAGCTCTTCGCTAACATCCGCAACTGTGGAACCGCCGAAAGCAGTGCCATAATGGAACTTTCCCTCTAGAACCCCCGCTTTTCCAGCTAACAGCTCCATAAGTTTGCCTACAGTCATTCGAGAAGGGTAACCGTGTGGATTCATGATAATATCTGGGCATATCCCGCTCTCATTGAATGGCATGTCTTCTTGCTCAACGACTAAGCCCACAACGCCTTTCTGGCCATGGCGCGAACTAAATTTATCTCCGATTTCCGGGCGCCTGGTTTGCCGCAGTAAGACTTTAATGAGACCAGAGTCCTCTTCGTTGGTGGAGACTAGCACACGCTCCACATACGATGGTTCTATATTCTTATACGTAATAGGCACATCTTTGTACGACGTGTTGGTGGTTGTGCCGCCTTGGGCAGGGGAGGATACCGTGGCTGAGGTAACGGGAACAGATTTATTGATCAGAACCTGCCGGCTATCGATCAGTTCGCCAGGTGCCACAATTCCATCAGCGTCTAAGCATTCGTGTTTCCATATGGATTTGTTAGTGGTGGTGTCAATGACTGGCCCTTGGATGCGATCCACTGTTTGGTTGGCATATCGCTTCATAATGCACTTGGTTGTGCGGTAGACCAGACACCGTCCGAAGCCTCGATCTAAAGAAGCTTTGTTGACAATGAGCGCGTCTTCAATGTCGTAGCCACTGTAGGACATTACCGCAACCGTGGCATTCTGTCCAGCAGGTAGTTTATCGAAATTGGTCAACTCGATAGTTTTCGTTTTCACCATCGGCGCCTGTGGATACACCAAGTTGTACATTAACGTGTCCATGCGAATCTTTTGGTTGTATCCAATGGTGCCCATCGCTTGCTTGCCCATAGCGCATTGATAAGTGTTACGGGGAGACTGGTTGTGGTGTGGATAAGGAACTAAGCCGGCGCAAACGCCCAGTAGGGTAAAAGTAGCGATTTCGAGATGCGTGCTGTCGATTGAAATGTCCTCTTCATAGCATGCAATTAAACTGTCGTTCTCCTCATTCACGTCCAAGAACTCAATGAGGCCATCGTGGACAAAATCGTCGAAATTGCGCAATCCTTGCTGCATCTCTTTTACATGCTGTTCCTTTACCAATGGCTGCCCCTTCTCAACGATAATATAAGGCCGACATAGCCGACCTCCGTCACTGCTGATGTAGACGCTGCGATGCTGATGGTTGGGGTAAATGGATACAAAGCCAGAGATCAAGCCATTGCGACGCATTAATCGGAACATGTTGATTAGGTGGCGATAGTTACGGATCACCCCAATTATGTTACCATTCAGGAGAACCATATAGACATTTGGCGCATTGATGAACTCACCGCCGACAATGTTGATATCCAAAACGCCCGAATTGTGGGCTAAGCGAATCAAAGGTAGCTCCTCTCCCTCCGTCGTGATATGCGCTAAGAGAGCAAGGTTCTTCACTAATCCGCAGGCTTCGCCTTCCGGTGTATCGCTGGGACACAACATTCCCCATTGGCTGGGTTGAAGCGAGCGCGGCCCGGACACTTTCCGGGTTTTCTCAAACTGCGAGTTGACTCGCGTCATCATTCCCAGAGCCGATATGTAGCTGAGCCGGGAGAGAACTTGGGTGACGCCTTGGCGCTCCATGCGAAATCGTTTAATTGTCCAGTTTCCAGATGAAATGGCGAAGACCAAGCAATTGGTAATCAAATCTGAACGCATGTACTTGATGACATCGAATTGCGTTGCGCGAATTTTCGGAATCGTTTTCTCTGCAATGGCTTTCAGATCAAAGTTGAATCGTTTGAAAACATCTTCGAACATCAGAGCAAGGAGCCAACCGGCCAATTCAAGGCGTTTGTTTCCGTAATAATCTTTATCGTCTAGCAAACTCCGATCGTTTTCAGCTTCAATAACACGCCGAAACTGCAATATATTACAAGAGAATAAAATACTCATATAGAAACGATTTTCTAAAAGCCTATGATGATCCTTATTGTGGCATTGAATGAATCAGTATTTATCAATCAATTCATTACTATTTGCATAAGGATCGATTGCCCAAGGCCCGCGTTGGGCATTTGTGCGACCCCCGCAACGAAGAAGGATGAGGCATACCCGATGTTCGGATACAATAAACATCCATCGGATTTCAGAAAGTTGCCCTGGTATTCCCAGTACTTGTCCCTATCAGCCTCCTATGAATTATATGCCATACGCAAACTAGATAAGAAAAATCATCATTTGAAGGCTGATTTACGGAGATTGATAATACTTAAGGTTGATTTCAATAGCTAGAACCGAGAAGAATATTCCGCTAAGAAGTGCTCTACATAGCTACTATCTGATAAAATGTCCGCCTCCTTCGCTGTTTGTTCCGTCTTATTACAGCGGCGTTTCAACTCTAGGAAAATGTGGCCACTTTAAGCAAAATGGTCCGCGAGAATAGGTTGACTGATGTTGGGCCAAGGCACAAAGGGCAGGCGGGGAATACCCGAAATTCGTTCGCATATGTGGGGCCCGCGAGGATGCATTACCAAAGTAGCCCGCGAGTTTATTTCAGCCGTTCCTGCCCTAGAGCCCTATCATAAAGTTGTCCCATTTTCTTGGAGGCAAAGCTGGACAAACCAAATTTTCTTGAATGTAAAGCGGGACACAGTGCTTAAAATTTCGACGTGTTTACTAGGTGTATTCGCGGCTAACATTTCGTTATTCGAGGACCAACTCAACATAATTCAAAGAATTCTTATTGCGATGACGTGAATCGACATTTCAGTATTTGTTGTTGCTTTTTATGGCCGGTCAATCTGTTTCATGTTGCCCGCTTATTTCGGGGATTTACGGCGAATGCCAATTCAGGTATACCTGAATTTTTGTTGAGAAATATTTGCAGTCTTGTACAACACGCTGTTGTAGTGTGAAAACGCATCCCGTATATCCCAACTTAATATTCATATTCTGTATTTCAACTTCTACTCAAATTCTATCATCATTCTTTCCACAAATTTTAGACAATTATCCTGTTAGCAGTCTTACCATTAGAGCAAGGTAAACGGCCTTTATATGGAAATCGTACTCAGTGACTGGCACATGTGCAAGAACTGTAGTGGCTAAGAGTTCTCGCGCTTCTTCCACTGGAGATTTAACTTTATTCGCCGAGGAAACGTATCTCTTAGCGATTACTTTGGATGCAAGGTACTTCAAAGCAGCATCTTGCGTAAAGATCCTTTGAGTGTGGCATTCCTCTAATGTAGGCGCAATTTTTCTTGAATCAGCAGCGCCCACAAGCTGGCAAATTTCTTGATCACTAGATATTCCCATGGCTTTAAATACTATAGAAATGGGGATGATCTGGAGATGACACATCATAAGATCATAAGATCATAAGAGCAGTTGTTGGAAATATGTTACTCACTTCCGAGAAAGTATTGTGTCCCATGTAATATTTGTTCCCCTTGCAAAATACGATCGTCCTTGTTTTCTTCTCATGCGTGGAACTTGTAACTTGGCATTGAATGCCATACTTACCCTCTTCAAGGATCAATCTGTTTCTTGCTAATTGTTCTTGAATTAAAATCACTTTCTCTTGGCCTTTAACGACAAAATAGCCTCCGGGGTCTAATGGGCATTCATTAACTTTAGCCAGTTCGAATTCAGACTTGTTGGATAAAATGCAATTGGATGATCGCAACATGATTGGCATTCTATCGTGTAAAAAAGGACGTTTCAAATATTATCTTAAAATATACGATATCTATACCGGCTACATAACTTGGTTCCTGCCTTTTATTTACATGAAAAATATATTCATGTTAATGTTAAAACGAGCGAGAGGTTCGCATACCTCAGAATAAGAGCGAAACCTAGTAACATGTCAATATTAAACGTTTATGCACCTA
>JAOEHK010012988.1:0-11305 GCA_025447835.1 Labidoglobus nevermanni | reverse complement strand
TTACGAGGAGATTACATTGCTGAACTTCTTCGGCATTGAATACTGCAATTATCAGCAGAATGTTGGCACGGGGTTACCGTTTATCAAGGGCTATATTGTCCGTCCCTAGCATTTGATCTAGCATTAGTATTAACTTATTGATATTGTCGTATGACAATTTAATAATTAACTAACTTATTTTCATAACTTTATATACCTTATTCTAAGATTATTTAATATGACTTGTTTCCGATAATTATTATACTAAAAATTAAAAATGATGATGATTACAAACAATTTCCTCTAAATTGTCTAATATTGATAAAAATTCGAAGTATTTTTGGTTGCCTAGATCAACACAGCTGATTATAAATAAACAATATAATTGTTGTTGTTTCATGCTCTTTTCTTGTTTTTTGTATTACAAATCTTTAGATCCCATATTTCATGCAACGTAGGCTTCTGATGTTGATTCCAATTCTGGATTTGATGCTTACTTCTAGCGTTCAACTACGTTAGTCCTTTATTAAGGATACCATAAATGATTTCTTTACCAAATGCTTTAACAATTGATCTCATTTTCATCTGTACAGCTTAATGAGCTTAATGAGATATATCAGAGTACGCTTATACAAATTTTGCGACCTAAATGTTGATAGGGTTTAATGAAGCTTCAAATATATGAATCTTATAGATATAGGGAGGAAATAGTCCATTGTACCTATTACAATGTAATTACTGAGAAAATGTACTCTATTAGAGATTGCGTTTAATATTCTCGCAACATTCAGTACAGCAAGAACATATATGGCACGCCTCTGCAACTTCCGAGCTAGTAAACGTGATCATTTATGCTTATAGCCACATAAAACTTGCGTCCTGGTTCCTAGAACAATTGCCCGTATCACAAGTAATTGAATTTCGATCAAAAAGTCTTAGGTCCCTTCTCGTAAGTATAATCATTGCTAAACCGCCAGCAAACAAACATCCGATTAACATTTGCATCCCAAGGCAACAAGTTGCTACATTTAGCATTGCAACATAATAAACAAATATGCAGAAGCTATTTAAAGCTATGAGACATTATCAAACATGGCTGTTAGAATAATTGTGGTGCAATGAAGACTTGCAGGTACCAGCAATGGCAGACCCAGGCTTCCCTAATCAACATTCGACCACAACCACTGTGACCACCAGTACCACCGTGCAGACGAATCTCCGGTATGACCCTGCGTACTTTAAGACCCTACCGGGAATGCTGAAGATTGCTCAAATCGTACGGCATTATTTCCATGGAGATGCTGCATTGATTTCGAGCTGTCTGCTTCCAGGCTTTGAATTTGCTGGGTTTCATCTGCATTCAAGCGAGCGGGATTGCTGCTTATCACTCCAGGGGTTCGTGGTTCAGCTTCGTTGCGATGACCGGATTTTGGTTCACCGGCATTCTCTTGCTCTTCTACCTATTTCACGTCATTGAAAAGTTCTTTAAAATCCCATGGCTTAAGATCGAAATGGTCTTCTGCGCCATTTGGGTTCTGTTCTATATAATAGCGTCCAGTTTAGCAGCGGTTTTGGGCGTCGAAGGATACGTGGTGGCAGCAGTAAGTCTAGCTAACTATAATCTAGGAATTCTAGCAATTCTAGAGCGAAATACAGATTTAGCGCTGGAAAACCGACATCTTGGAACATAAACATTGTTTATTGCAGTTTTTTGGATTCTGTGCCATGGTCGCCTACGGGGTGGATGCGTTCTTAAAGTACAAAGCTGTTCAGAATGGCGAATTGGCTCAAGGTGACCGAGCAATCAATAAACAAACCACAACGATTTCATCCCCGGCGTATTGAGGATCAAATTACTCACGGATTTGTTCATTAGTTGCCTTGCTTCTTTTGCTTATTGACCTGATATTGTTAAGGACCTTACACATTGAATTTATCCCTATTTCGTCGAGTAGCACACTTAATGAACAAAAGATTAATTATGAAATGGATCAATTTCGCTTCGTGCATCAGGTTTTGCTATTCATCGGTATACAGTGTTATCAAATAACGTTGTTATTTAGTCGTTAGATAAGGAAATCTGGCGAAAGAGTTACAAAGCTTTCTTGACCAATTATTAATAACTGTTGAGATTTAAAGTAATTTTCACGAATGATGTTTTACACCTATAGGAAAATGTCTTTGAAATAATCTAAGCCACGCGTTGAACATCTGTGCGGACCGCGGAACGAAGAAGGACGGGGAATACCCGACGTTCATACAGTCACTTAGGACCACCAGGCTTTTCCCCGTTCTTATCCCCTGTAGGGATAGCCTGAGTATTGCATTAAGATAACAACTGTAACGGACAAGCAGGGAACAAGTCCAGGGGACATTGTTAGCATATTTTGCATAACTCAAGTATAATGCCTTTTTGTATTGAATTGCAAACTGATGTATTACAGATTCTTTATTTTGTACTTATTTTTTTGTTGTGTTTTGATAAACCCTGCCTGAATGTGTGCCTAATATTTACATTTTCGAAATTATATACTCAAACTATGGCTATCTTTACTACTGGACGAATAAATGCTTCGTTGTTAGATTGCAACAAATGCACCAATATTGTTAATTTGTCTATATTCAGATATTCAGACATTACCGCTTGAATGCAAAGAAATTTGTTGTACTAACAAGGGGTGCTTGTTAAATAGCTGAAAAAGGTGACCAATAACTCTGAAACCAATTCAATAATCACTTAGAATAGCAGTGGAAATGTATTTTTGTGACCAGCAATGGATGTATGACGTAAACAAATATATTTAGTTGTTATCGCTCATAAATGTTTGTTGTTCCTTTCATGCAAAAACGATTCAATTAGAGTACTTAACTATACCACACCAGTTTGAAGGGATTGGTTCAAGCTGGTTTAATAGAAATTGCATATTTAGGGAAACATTCATGGTCCTGGGCAGTGGATGGTAATCTTAGAATTTCGACAACACTTGTAAACCGAAGGACTATTAATGCTCCTTTTTAGTAGTAGAAGAGAATGGTTTCAATGGTCCACATGTTTCTGCTTCTCTGGTAGCAAAAGTCGAAATATGATGCTTTATCCAGTTTCTAATACTCTTCTGATATTGATGTGTCTACTCTGAATAAGGTGTTTGACTTGTTTCCCTCAAGATTTAGCCATGGTGCGAGATATCTACGATGAGCAATAAAAAATGGGTTTCCTCTAAAAAGAAACTCAAGAGGGTGAAATTGACAATCGCAATTTCAATTCTCGAGTTGAATTTAGTGCTAACTTGTTGATCATGGGTTGTTCCGAGCGGGAAACAGGGAAAAACTTGCAAGGAGAGTGCGCAACATGCGCCAGATTTTCCCTCCAGGATTAGTATGTGATCAGTGCCCTCAGCACCCTGGTCATTGTCTAACAATTCTCAAATTATCTATTGAAAATCGACAAATAAAGTACTCTGACATTTGTGCTGCTACAACAGTCGTGTAACAGGTAAGATCACTCGTTTACTCGATTACTGATTGTTTCCAAACAACAGTGGCGAAAAGATGGCGGAATGCAACAAGTCCGCTTCCTTCTACTCAGTTTACATCTCGTTTTACCAGTCCTCTTGATTGTTATAAACACAAATCATTTTTGGACATCTAGAGGGTTCCTATGATTTCATTTTCAAGTTTTCTAACGAAATATGCTTCTGAAAACTCAAAGTTTATTGATCTGGCACTTGTTTATTTTGTTTGTCCATATGTTCTCAACAAACAGCAATTTAATTAAATGACACTGTAATTTAATTACATTGGGGATGTTGAGAAGGAAATAAAATAAAGCCTCGACCTCTTTTAATTGCTTTAATGTCTAATTTTATGAATAACTATGAAAGACAAATGTTCCACTTTTATAGTCTATGGCTAATCTTAATTCTGTGTCATTTCTAAGACAATTTCTAAGCATTAAATGTGAAAAAATGTTTTTTTTTATAAATGCAGGATGCAGGATTCAAGTATAAGCGATACAAATGTGAAGCTATTAGTCTTCTGTACCGCTCTCTCTTTTCTCTGCATCATCCTTCTACTGCTTTTACTCTACGTGACATGCAATCGAAAGTATCGCCTCAATTGGTTCGAGAAGAATCTCTTGGAAGCGGCCGATACGAAGGCGCTGAAACTGAGCGAGGACACGCTGGTTGAGATTAACGATAACACCGCAGACGCGAAGTCCCTGTTTGTAGAAAGCTCGAGCAGCGGGGGTGGCGAATGCCCCCGTTGGCATCGACAACAATCCCAGCAGGACGACGTGAGCTGGGGTGAGCTGGGACGCTCATCACACAGCTCTGCATTAATGACCGCAACCCTCTGCAGGCACGGCCAACTCAATCCCCGCAAGTCCCACTTCTTTCAGCAGCTGCCAGCATGCATTTCCAGTGGCACGCAATGAGAACCAGATTGTCCTGGCGAATGGTAGTCCCGCTAAACCGCGGATTGCATCTATGCATGTTAAGCTGGACCACACGAAAATCGACTCTTCGCTGTACCAGAATGTCGGTGACCACGGATGACGGAAGATTCATAGGATAGGGTGGGAATAAAATGAACCCAATTGCAGGAGGCACCAGAAGAAGTGGAGGAGGAGCGCGGTTCGATTCATGTGGCGGTCACCTGCGACCCTCATGCTGGGATCCTCACCGTGCGCTTGATTGAGGCCCGGGGACTCCAGGCTTGCGGGGTGGTCAACCCTTATGCCAAGATCCGATTGTTGCCGAACAAAACTAATGTGTGGCAGACAAGAATCCATAAGAAGACCCTGGACCCAGGTTTGAAAACCAAGTGAATATGGGAATGGTCCAAATATCGGTTGCAATGGATACGTTTTGTAGTATTCGATGAGGACTTTGTCTTTGAGATACAGGCCCAGTCCTTGGGCCGATGCACCTTGGAAGTAATTGTTTACAATTTTGATGCATACGCTCGCCATCAGAGCTTGGGGGCTGCGCAGTTCCCGCTGGGGAGCATTGACTTTAGCGAAAAATCGGATTTCTGGCATACGTTGGGCCCGGTTACCGAATATGACCCACGAGTGGATCTTGGCGAATTGATGGTTTCGCTAGCCTACCTCCCAAGCGCCGAACGTCTCACTGTGGTCGTCATCAAAGCTCGTAATCTTCGTGTGGTCGACGACACTCGCAACAGTTCAGGTAATTTCCGGAAGGGCAGTCAACCCTTTTGTAGCTTATTCTAGTAGCAATAGCTTTGCAGACCCGTACGTAAAGGTGTGCCTGGTACAAGCAGGCAAGCGAGTCAAGAAGAAGAAGACGGGGGTGCACCGGAACAATGTGTCCCCGGTGATCAACGAAGCGCTGACCTTTGACGTTGACAAAGAGGCGCTAAAGAAGGCCTACCTGGAGTTCTATGTGCTGCATGACAGCCTTCTAGGGCCGAGTGAGATTCTGGGTTGGTGTCGCGTTGGCAAAACGGAAGACTGCCGTCCTGGGGAGCGCGCTTTCTATCATGATATGTTACATAGTAAGACAGCGACAGCTCAATGGCTCACGTTGTCTGAATGTAGATCCACCAGAGGGAAAACGGGAATATAGATCATTGCGTACCAATGTAGTTGGATGTTTCATAAGAACGGCCATATATTAATATATATAAAGTATAGAATATATTTTCAGGTTGATAGGAATGAAAGGAACAAAGGGCCACCTAAAAGACCTCCTTCTAATTTGGGTTGCAAACTTTTAGAAAAATTTGAGTTCAATCCATCCCTATTATTCCTTGGACCTAGTTAGTAAATAGAAATCGAGTCCCCTATCTCCTATAACCATATATACAATATATATCTATCTAACTACAATATTTAGTAACCTATGAATAGTCCAACATATTGTCAAAGATGTAATATGAAGAAATATGATAAAAATAAAGCCTGTTGGAGGAGTGTTTCTGAGCTATGGCTACGGTGAATTTCTGCCCCTATTCATGCCTAGTTTCCTCGTTGGTTTCTGCCAGTTAGTTACTAGTATAGTTTTATTGCAAAATTTCAGCATTCTGCGATACAAAAGTAAAGTTTGCTTATGGAACTAAGGCTATAAGTTAGAGGGCATTCAATGCCTAGAAGCACAGGTATACAATAATACAATAACTAATAATATCATCCGATTAGGTCAGAACTAAGTCAGTTTCTTTTTGGTCAGTCGCGGCGACTTCGCCGCCTTGCTCTTCTCTTTCCTACTATTATACAGACAATTTTTGATGTTGATGAACGGGGTCTCAAATAATAGTGTCATCAACGTTGATATTATCAGTATGCAGGCAATTTCGTTCACGTTAAACTGGAATGGGGAAAGTCGAAACATGCTCAACTACAAATCGAATGAAAACTTACGTTCTTCGGCAGGAGTTGATAGTAGTCGGAGTTCTTCGTTGTGCCCACGTTGAAGAAAAAGATGGGAAACTGGGTCAGATATACGGTGTAGCTGATCTTGGTCCAGAGGCGAAACAGTGGGAAACTGAAAACCTGGCCTACAAAGCCTGAAATTTCATGCGCATTCAAGTGGGCTGGACATGTCATGGTCGGTCAGATGCGAGTTACTTTTGTGGCCCAGATGGCTGGTGAAGATAATCCAGGCGAAAGCAAAGCACCATAAAATTGGCGCGAACGCGGCATACCAAGCGGCATGAACTGGTTCGTAAATGTAGTCAATGCTGCCCATAAATGCCGGCCCAATAAGTGACGCAACAAAGCTGACCAGAGCGCAGATGTTGCCGATATGGATATGAGCCTGCAATTCCAATTTCAATGCGTGACGACAACCGCGTTCGGAATCTGTACCGGCGTAAGCTGGATCTGATTGGCATGCCGTAAAATGTAGCCCAAGAAGATGCCCATGATGTAGACTGTAATGCGATGGGGCGGGAGGGAGTACATGTGGTCAGCCGTGGCGAACAACTGAGAGATCCTAAAATAACTCACATCATGGACGACCCCTAAACCCAGCATGAACTACGCTGAACTCACGATGTTCCAAAGTGTATGTAGTTGGATAAATTCATGGTGAACGTGTTGTAATACCTGGCGAACGTGGCCAGACTCGCAATGGCCGTCAGCGCAAGAAATCCGGGCCGAGGCCATTTCCATAGCAGAAGGATCAGGAAGGGCGAGAGGACGAAGAGCTGCGTGTCGATGCCCACGTGATGCGTGTGAGTGAGGCACTGAAACACCCAATTGCATCGAAAACGAATTCGAACCTTCTCGAAGCATTTGCAATGAGCACCATGTTCTGGAATCCGAAATAGTTGTGAATGAAGAGCATGTTTCGCCACCAGTATTGCTTGCAAATGTCGGCGTGCTGGGTGACCACAAGGTTCCACATTGGCCCTGCAGCTAGGAACGGCAGCACAAACGTGCAGAACAAGATCAGGGCGCCCAGAGTCGGAAGCAGGCGGAAGAGGCGCGCAACGTACTCATCCACGATGTTCACGGCCACGTTTCGCTGCAAACGGCCCACAATCGAGTAGGTGGTCAGAGTGGCCGAGAGCATGAGGAACGGGTCGGTGTACAAGCTGGCTGCACGCGCAATTACCGTCCATGGCTGGCTAATAAACTAGAAATGAGAAGCAGAACTATCTGGTGATACAGTCGATCTCCCAATGGACAGGTTCTGGTCAATAGCAAAAAAATAGAGCAAGGACGGCCAATCCAAGGCCTCCGTGCCGCATGCGGAAAGAACAAGGCCAGGGAATACCCTATGTTTATCTAGTGGCTAAGGGCCAACATGGTTTTCACTGCTTGCTTATCCACCGTCAGGGATAGCCTGGGCTTTCTATTAAGAGAACATCTGCAAGGAAGAAGCTCTGGGAATTCTAGAGACCGGTGGAGGCAGATCCACGGGTATTCCACGTATTTGACCCGCGGAGTATTGATATATTTTCAAACTGGCCCTGAGAAGTTCAGGTTGCTAACAGGCGTGCTCTGGTAAGGATCAGAGGAGGACAATGGTGAAGGGGATCAGGTGTAGTTCTTGTAGGACATTATGTCCTTTGAGATCAAGGGACAGTTGGAAATTGGACCAGTAAACTTTTGAAAGTGGCACTGAGAAGTTCAGGTTGCTAAGAGGCTTGCTCTGGTAAGGATCAGAGGAGGACAATGGTGAAGGGGATCAGCTGTAGTTCTTGTGGGACATTATGTCCTTTGAGATCAAGGGACAGTTGGAAATTGGATCAGTAAACTTTTGAAAGTGGCACTGAGAAGTTCAGGTTGCTAACAGGATTGCTCTGGTAAAGATCAGAGGAGGACAATGGTGAAGGGGATCAGGTGTAGTTCTTGCGGGACATTATTTCCTCTGAGATCAAGGGACAGTTTGAAATTGGACCAGTAAACTTTTGAAAGTGGCACTGAAAAGTTCAGGTTGCTAACAGGCTTGCTCTGGTAAGGATCAGAGGAGGACAATGGTGAAGGGGATCAGGTGTAGTTCTTGTAGGACATTATGTCCTTTGAGATCAAGGGACAGTTGGAAATTGGACCAGTAAACTTTTGAAAGTGGCACTGAGAAGTTCAGGTTGCTAACAGGCTTGCTCTGGTAAGGATCAGAGGAGGACAATGGTGAAGGGGATCAGGTGTAGTTCTTGTAGGACATTATGTCCTCTGAGATCAATGCACAGTTGGAGATGGGACCAGTAAACTTTTGAAAGCGAGTTTGGTGGGTGGACTATTGCAGTACAAAGAATTGATATCCAATGAATACGAATTGAAGGCGTAGAAAAGACATCTTCGTCAAGTTGGCGACAAAATTGCGTCCCAGAGATCACATTGCCGACGGAGCCAATTAAAATAATTACGTAGATTTGACCGAAGCGCGTCCAGGGCAATGGGAACGCGCCGGAGACGCGAAATCGCCGCGTTTTAGTAATAGGCGCACATGATATGGAAGGAGGTGTTGCGGATATACGAGTTGGCTGCGAGCACTTCTGCGCTCCTCGTAGAAAGCGAACGAATCGCATCTTGAACGCGTCAATTTGATGTTGCGCAAGTTGCGCTCCCCGACTGGTCGCTCACTGCGCATCTCGGACACGAAGTACCATCGATTGGGGAAGGAAGGACTCACCTCGCTCATCCCGGTGCGGTTCACGTAGGGCAGGAACAGCAGAGCCATCGATTTGTGAGCGACCAGCAGCATCAGAGCGTTGATGAAGCGAATGCCATGCACAGCTTCCAAGTCGTTCTTACTCTGTCGTTCAATGGACATCAGCGACAGGGCATTCTTCTTCAGCGAGAACGCCACGATGTACTCATCTGCCATCGATGGAATTTACACTTTAGTGCCAGCAATACGACAATTACAATCGAGTATTGCAATGGTGACTTGTATCAGACTCACTCTTGTTAAGGCTGGTGGAATGGTGGTCATAAGCGGTTGCGATCAACGAGAAGAGAATAATCCCAATGAAAAACGAACTTGCCATGACAAAGCCATAGTTGTAGGATGTAGCAGGCATTGAAGATTGGCACATTTGCGAGTCCACTTCCATTTGGTAGCCCAGGTCGGTGGGGCCCAGCATTTGATCGACGCTTTTCCGGAAACCTAGTTCTACATCCTTGGCTGAACATTGGCTAGGCACACATAGGCCCCAGTTGATGCTGGAAAAGCGTGGAACGCGATGTCCTGGCTGCATTAACAATTTTCAATCAATATTTAAAGATCCCAAAGTCCCAAAACTTAATTTTAGACAAATTGATACTACCATTACTTATTTGGAAGTACCTAGGAAGGACAAGGGTTAAAGAAAGGAATAAATGGTTCACGTACATCGCCCAATTTGCTTTTGAGCATTTGATGTGCATAAAGTCGATCATGAATCGCCGATAGATAGGGGCTATGAGGAGTCTCTATTTGCAATGCTGCTAAGCAGTATTTGCTGTAGATGTTGGCCTGCTGAGATCGCGACCACATGCACAAGTCAAAGTCGCCTAATTGGTTGACGTTGCCGTTCAGGAAGCCCGAAGACATTTTGGCGGATGCGTCGTACACTGAAAATTCGAGGAACTTGTTAATCCGAGTTCGTGGTGCAAGGACAAGCTTTGTGATTCATTGTAGTTCGAGCACCTCATAACATGGTCAAATTGCCTTGAACTCGAGTGTACTCGTTACTCACTTCCCAGCGCCCAGATTTGGTATGTCCTTAAATCAGTCATGAACCTCTGGCTGGCCTTCTGGCACTCGTCGCTCACCCCATCCACAATACTCAGGTCGAATGGCGGTGACGTGCCCAGGAGGTACTTGGTCAGATGTCGCATTGTTGGTTCATATTCGGAATCTGGACGTTTCACAGTTACAATCAAAATTTATTGAAATATTTTATTACATCAGAATTGGGGTGGCTAGCAATTTATTCGTCCATTAAATGAGTCCGAAAATTACAAATGTGGGCAGTGTAGATATGAAATAACTTATGTCGGGATAGATCAAACTAAGAATAAATGAGTAAGAAACAAATGTATTCCCAATTTTTCATAAACTTGCAGAAACTGGGCACAGAAATTGTAAAAACGTTGGCAAGTTAAAACCAACTTTCTTGTAAATGTTGGTCTGTACTTTCCCTGAGAAGTAATTCTCAATCTTGGTTGCACGAACTCTTCTCTGATAAAATTCAATACCCTATGAGGCAACAATTCAAATCGAGGTCTATGGTGAACTGGAGTTTCACATGCCCGTACACGCATTTGCATTCTAATTTGCGAAACGAGACTTTAACAATCACTCAGGGCACAGGTTCCTTGTTGACATTTGCTTTATTGTTGCGTGCCGAGAATTGACAAAGTAACAAACTTCAAATTTACAGCATCATTGTTTGGTTCATATATAAAACATTTTCATCCTAATCTCAATATCAATCTTAGTATTGTATACTATTCCTTACGAACTGCTAATACTGTAATGAACGCAATCACAGCGGCAATCGCTTTCATTTCCTATTCTATAATCATTTAGTTAAGCGAGTATCAACACATTGATTGCATAAACGCTTGTTGTTCACTTGGAACAAAGCCCGTCAAGAATAGAGCGTGTTTTCATGCTGAAAAGCGCTGCATCTTATTTTGTTTGTAATTGTTTGTAATTCGTTGCGCATTGCACTTGTAACATTCATTAGCATATTTGGCGGTAGTTTATGTCGCCAACATTGGCTATTAACAATACAGTCGAACTCGGTTATAACGAGCTCGAAGGGCCGTGAGATTTGCTCGTTATATTCGAGTGCTCGTAATAACCGGGTTGGTGAAAAAAATCATAAGAATACGTACATAATTGCGTACGAAATATTTATTTTT
>JAOEHK010012977.1:0-11306 GCA_025447835.1 Labidoglobus nevermanni | reverse complement strand
TACTACAAAAACAACATTTTAGTTTAACCTCAATATATGGGCGTAAATATGGCCCAAAATGTGGTATCCGTTGATAGTGCTGAATATAATGATAATGCAAAGAAAAAGTATAAGCCATCATTATTAAAAACAATCGTAAACTTGATCCAATGGAATGACTTGGATGCATTGATAGAAAAATTGCCCATCTTAGAAAGGCGCATACAAGAACTCGAAAACAATGAGGAGATAACAAACACTGGTAAACGAAACCTAAGGCAATTTAAGAAGTATAAGAAGCTCATCGAATCAGGCAACATAGATAATATTCTGAAAGGAAAAGAAGAGGAGGAGGAAGTCAACACTAACCAAGAAAAATCGAAACCTGATGACTATAAACCTAAGAACAATACCCAGAAGAAGAAAAAGAAGCGGTTTGTGCTCTTTGTTGGAAATTTAGCATACGAAACTTCAGAAAATGCAATCCGTGAACATTTCAAGAATGTTGGCGATATCGTCAGTATTCGATTGGGAAGAGATCAAAATAATGCACCAAAAGGCTTTTGTCATCTCGAACTAGCGGATCAAAGCTCATATGAGGCAAGGTTTTTTATTTTTATTGTAATTTATATTGTTTTTGCATTTTCTAGAATGCATTGTCCAAGCATCACTCATTCCTCGACAGAAGACGTATTAATGTAGTTTATAGTGGCAGTACATCATCTAAAACTGGAGATAATAATATTGCAAAAGCCAAAATACGGGCAAAAGAATTGAAACTTCGTTATCTGCAGAAGAATGGATTACTTCAATGCCAATGGAATGGGAAACCAATGAAGCGCAAACCTAAAGCGAAAAAAGTATAAATTGTACATTTATTTTTCATTTATACTATATGTACACTGATTATTATGTGAAATAAAATCATCAAAAGTGCACTTTAAGTATGCCGTATGTTAATCTAATTAACAGAAATGTTTAAATCAGTAGAGCATAGTCAAAAGGATCGGTTTAAAAATATTTAACGGTTCAAAGCAAATTCACTGAACAACTAAATTGGAATCTCGTAAAGGGAATACAGATGCATCAAAGACTTCATAGGACGCCTCTGTTCATGAAGGTATTTATAAATAGCAAAATTTCAAAATGTTTAATTCTGTTCGTGCATAGCGAACGGATCCGAAACAATGGCTTGCAAACAAACCACATGCAGTGGTAGGCTTTAGTATGTCAATATGTTTGTAACGCGTTGCTAAGAGGTAAATAAATAAAAATAAGTAGAAACGGTAGAATTAGTAAGTTCCATCGAAAGCGAATCGATAAATACTCAATCGACGCATCATTTCTTACATAAGATCGTAGAATCTGCATCCGCTGTGATAATGGACATGCGAAATCAAAAACTCGAACAACAGGTAAGCGCCTTTGCAGTTAGCGTCTTCGAACGCTAACATGCTAATTGTTGCTACATTCTAGCGTCAATTAATGGAGCAGAAAGTCAAACAGAAACGACAAACATCGGGTATGGTACAAGCGTCCGATATTCGTTACTCCAGTGCCAAGAATGGAACCACAAGTGCTAAACGGAGAGAACTGTACGGTATGTAACGGCCATTCGTAAATATTAGTGCCTTAACGATCTAGTATAGGCTACGACGGTCCTCTGGAGTACTCAATGAAGAACGACAAGAATCCCGATCAAGTGATTTCCATTGTGACGACACTGGAAAGCTTAGAAGGTATGATTTCAGTTTCATCAGTTTGCCATCTCATTTGTCTTTCCCGTGGTGTAGCGCAAAATGCCAGCGACACAATGAGTCTACCGTCGGAGTTATTAGACGTGGAAGACGAAGAATCAACACCAATTGCGATGACGGAAAACGGAAATATTGCCATCAACCCCATAAATGAGCCGCACCCGATATTGCAGCATGCCGGCAGTGAGCTAGAAGGCGACGTCGAAGGCAACGTAGAGAGATTTGTGCTTCAGCCTGCCACCCAAAAGGTTCTCTACAAATGTAGAATAACCAGAGACCGCAAGGGCATGGATCGAGGCTTATATCCCACGTATTTCTTGCACTTGGAGCGAGATTATGGTAAAAAAGTGTTCCTGCTAGCCGGCCGAAAACGCAAGAAAAGCACGACGAGCAATTATCTCATTTCAACTGATCCAACGGACTTGTCCCGTGGTGCGGAGTCTTTTATTGGTACGTTTATGTTTCTCTTTAAGAACGCTGCCCACTAAGAGGATGTAACGTAGGAATTATTGATTCTCATAGGAAAACTTCGATCCAATTTGCTTGGAACACAATTTACTATTTACGATAACGGGAAATCTCCTCGTCGACTTGATCCCGGAAATCAACATGTGCGTGAAGAGTTGGCTGCAGTCATTTACGATACGAACGTGCTTGGCTTTAAAGGTCCACGGAAAATGACTGTTATTCTGCCGGGTGAGTATTTTTATTCTGCGATAATTATTTCCCATGTGCAACACACATGATGTAACAGTCACTCAACCGCAACTAAACTAATAGCATTATATATTGTGCAAGAAGAAGCGTGGAATGCTATTGATACGTGGTGCACTTGTTTATCCATACAGGTATGACATCAGAACACGAGCGCGTTCAATTGCAGACGCACGAAAATGGCGAAGGATTAATCGATTCGTTGAAATCGAAAAACATGGACAATCTAATCGAACTGCACAATAAGACTCCAGTGTGGAACGACGAAACACAGTCGTATGTACTGAATTTTCACGGACGCGTTACTCAAGCATCGGTGAAGAACTTTCAAATCGTCCACGATAGCGATAACGAGTACGTGGTCATGCAGTTTGGGCGCGTTGCTGAAGATGTCTTCACTATGGATTATCGGTATCCATTGTGCACATTACAGGCGTTCGCAATTGCATTATCGAGCTTCGATAGTAAGCTGGCGTGTGAATAATTACTGACGCCGCTGATTTTTTAAAGAACCATCAACGCCATTACTCACATTAACCATTTGCCATTACTTACATTCAAGCACAACTACTTATTGATAAGTTTTCCCGAATGAAAGTTCAAAGCAAGTTACAATTAATCGACGCTCCGAATTGATTAATGACTACAATCGATACATCTAAGGAGGCCTTTTACAATGAATGTAAAATTACCATGCCAGCGAATTGAAGTAATTCGAATTATTGCAATCGATAGAAGAGGAAGTTTGAAACAAATTAGAAATCAGTATTTAATGCCATTTGTATGTTTGCAACAAATTTGTAATTCTAGTCTATTAAGCAGAAGCATGTCAATTTGTATTGTATTTGTTCTATGAGAACTTATCTGACGTTGGAATTCACAATTACAGGAATTAAAAGTGTTTGCAAACTGTTTTCATTAAAGTAAGTATTATAAACTAAGCCATAATGAACATTTAAGCCTTGGAAGTTGAACTAGCAATAATTGTTTTGCTTAAGAAGAAAATGAACAAGAAAAGCAAATCGATTATATTTATGATGCAATTTCTCCGCCTATGTAATGGTGTTCACCTATAATTCAAATAACGTTTAACGAAAAAGGGATAATTGAAAGTTATTACCAACTTACAATATCATCGATCTTTAGAATGGATCGCACTGTCTCGGTTGCCAAATTTATGGCGCTAATGGAAACCAATAGAGGTTGCACGACATGCTCTTCCAGAATATCAGTGATTGTTCCTTTGCGAACGTTAATTCCGGTCGAAGTTTCGCCCTTGGCATGCCTAGAGCGCAGCTCAGTTACTGTTTGAATGGCGTTAAGACCAGCGTTCTCCGCCAAAGTGTAGGGCACAATTTCCAACGCATTCGCGTATGCCTTCAGACAAATACCATCCAAACCCTCCATTTTATCAGCTAGCGCGTAGAGTTTAAGTGCGAGTTCGATTTCAGGAGCACCTCCACCTGCAATCAGCGCTTTCTTGCGCACCAGACAGCGGATAACGCAAAGCGCGTCATGGATGGATCGATCGGCCTCCTCCAGCACCAATTTGTTCGATCCACGAACAAGAAGAGTCACAGTTTTGCCAGCATTTTGGGCACCTAGATGATTTTGTTCGCATCAATTTTCGTAACTTGAATGATTTTACCATAGCTCACCAGTGATTTTTACCATACGGCTGGACCCGATGCCAATCTCTTCCACGAGTTCAGCACATACGAGATTTTCAGCAGTGAAGTGGTCCAAAGACGCAATTGGTCGACAGCCCAAACTTTTGCAAACGAATTCAACATCCTCACGTTCAACATCCTTGACTACCATCACTTTTATCTTATCGAGGAAATGCAGTGCTAGGTCGGAGACAGCATCACGCAAAATAGATTTTTGAATCTAGAATTAAATTAATATAAAGCCGAGCGCAATAGTCATCACAAATCTATGCAGTAAATAGTTGAAAATATAAACTCACTAGCAATACATTGCAGCCAGATTTCTTGATCTGTTTGATTATGTTTAAGATATAAGCGCGTTCTTCCTTCAAGACGCGATCCATTGCGGCATAATCAGATACGATAACGTTGTGATCCATGTCGGTCTTTGGCGCAGAAATGCAAAACTGAATGAAACCGATCTTGGCCTTTTCGGCACGCTTGGGGCCATTAATATTGGCAGTTTTGCGTGGAAACACAAGACCGTCGATGAGTTCGGTGTCTTCTGTGGTCCCGCCTAACTCTTTAATGACCTTAATGTTGCATAGATCCACCGAATTCTCTTGTCCCGTCTGCATTACTTTGAACACAGCATCTACGGCCAATGGAGCCAGCTGGTTCGACTGCTGGGAGACAACTTTTGAGTTGAGCGATGTGGATGCGCTGCGAATTAGTTGCTCGCGGTTGTCCAATTGAATGGGAGTGGAGATGCTAGTCAGAATCTTGCAAATAATGTGTAAAAATGAAATTTTCGGAAATAAACCGGCAAACTCTTACTTCGACTGCGTGAGTGGCAGCACGCTGAAAGGACTCGGAAATTGCGGTTGGATGAATGCCACGACTTAGCAGTTTCTCAGCGGCTTGGAGCAGAGCTCCAGCAATGACAACCACCGTCGTTGTTCCATCGCCAGCTTCAATGTCTTGAGCTCTTGAAAGTTCCACCAGCTAAGAGATAATCGTTTAAATTACACGTTTTTCATGTTGCATTGCAGACCGTGATAGCAGTCAACGTTACCATTTTAGCAGCTGGATGGATAACATTCATTTGTTTCAATATTGTTGCTCCGTCGTTAGTAATTGTGACGTCTCCATTACTTGCTTGGATCTAAGCAACAATAAGTATTCAATAGGAATCAAAAGCAACACCATAAAGCTACCAACCATTTTATCCATGCCTCTAGGGCCTAAACTCGTCCTGATTGCATCACTTACAGCTGAAACTCAGAGAATCATTCAATAAGCCATCTGGCAATAAAACATCCTATTTCAAAAATGGGAAGTTATCCATAATCACATCATCAAATAAAACGTCATATATAATAGGTAAATTCATGAGTTTGTGGTACGCAACATAGAATTTCTCAAGTTTATAGCATAAATTCTAGAAAAGCCTTGCAATCAAAATTATGAGGTTATGTCCAAGGCAATTATTTTAGCATTAAAATAATTTAATTGTTTGCCAATCAACATCATAATCAATCTAATTGCAACGAAGGTAAGGATTGTAATGCAATGGATGTAAAATCTGTGTAAGAATGTATTGTTTACCTTTAGCAGCATTGATATTGCTAATACGAACATCAGCCGGCTTGCTTTTATCCTTATATGCGACGTTCCGCGGTCGTCCATTATCACCAGCTGCGTTTGCTTGCACCATATTAATAATTATTTCTCGAAATACAACGGTGATTGCTTAGATTTATGCGGATTTAATGTTTAACCAAATGCGACTTGACAAGTGCTGATCAGAACAACTGTGCTGCGAACAAGTTGTCACATTTTTACCGCGAGAGGCGCTGCATGTTTATTTTAAATTTATTGTTTTAAAATTCATGATTATACGTATAACTCTCAAATTATTTTTTGCTGGATTTAAATCATATATTGATATTTTTGTAGTATCAACAGCGAATTGTCGCATGGTTAGCAATAAACCAGTCAACAGTTTCTTGAATTGCATGTTTAAATGGTGTAAATTCAAAGTCCGGAAGATATTTCCGCAATTTTGAATTGCTGGCCGTCTTCTTAAATTGTCCATCTGCCTTTGAGGTATCAAATACTAAATTGCCTTTGAATTGAAAAGCGTCTGCAATGGCTTGCGCCGCCTCTCTGATCGTTATCTCGTCATCTTCATCAACTAGTAGAATAAATTCGAGTTTAGTGTTTAATTAGTGGTTTTAAAGCTAACTTACCAGATAAAATAATCGGTTCAATTTCATTATATTCCCGCAAAGTCCAAACGAACAATTTTGCTAGATCTCTGGAGTAAATAAATTGTCGAAGTGGCTTCCCAGTTCCCATAACAGTGAAGGAATCGCCACTGTTTGTAATTGTATTAAACATCCGGTGAATCAGCCCGGGAAGTACATGGCTGGATTGTAAATTGAAATTATCATTTGGCCCGAAGATATTGCAGGGCACCACGGAGGTGAATTGACAACCGTGCTGTTCATGGTAGGCTTTATTTGCCACATCGATCATTCGCTTAGCATAACTGTAGCCGAAGTTGCTGGAATGCGGAGGGCCAAGATGAATCATTGCTTCAGTTATTGGGTATTCGACTTTATCCGGAAAAATGCACGTAGAAAGGCATGATACCACTTTCTCCACTTTGCATTCGAAGCTGGCTTGCAGCACGTTATTATTCATGTCCAAGTTAGAGCGCTACAACGGGGGTGTCGTCCAATTAATAAGAGGCAATGATTTGAGTGACGATATAAGATACGCACGTAAAAGTCTAAGTTGTGAGACATATTTTGAAATAAGCCACCAACCATTGCTGCAAGGTGGATGACATGAGTCGGACGGTGCATTTCGAACAATTCCTTTGTTGCTGCGTAATTACTGTCGGTGGAAAGCCAAGTAATATAAAGTTTGGATAGAAACGAAGATATTGCAGCGAGTTTACCATAAGTTGGCATCTTTACTGGACATGAAAATCCATTTTTCGTTTTTCGTAGGATTTGCTTCAACATATTCACGGAGTGCATTTCCTACAAGTCCACTGCCACCCGTTACAAGAACGATCATGCTTTTGGAAGAAATATATTACTTTTGGTTTATTAACCACGCAAAGAATTCTATTGACGTAGCATTAACCTCAAATATTTTAAGTTGAACGTTTACAAGCATTGTATTAAGCAAACAATATTTATTTTCATACAGCCCACAACTATTCCGCGAACGTCTCAACCATACAAGCCATCATTTCGTCGTTTTCCTGCATCGACAAATTCCTTCAGATCGTATAAGAATTGCAGCCTCGCTATACCAGAGACTTAATCTCTTCCACAAAAGAATATATAACCCTACTAGGGATGAATGCTTGAGCTTGGTTTTTAGTCGGTATTGTCTCTGACCGAGAGCGACATAATCATCACTCCGAGGGTACCCGTAAACAGGGTTTTCCAAGCTATCTAAATAAATTTAAACAAACCAGAAATTTGCTCTTAGTGCGTGGTCCAAGCAAGACACGTGGTCCTTCCATTAGCCGTGAACGCAAGGCATCATCTCGTCTCGTCATACTCTAAGTCTGTTGTAGTTTTCCGAGCTACTCCCACGATTGAAATTACATCACTTTGACAATCACTTAACATTGTTCAATAAGTTTCTTTGTTTCTATCAAAAACGTAATTATATTAGATCTGAGCTTATAAAGATTACCAAAATAATTTATAAACAGTAGGTTGCTGTAAATTGAGCCTTTTGTATCAAGAGATTTTGCAGCCTTTACTAGATTGAATTGTGATTTTGTAAATCACAAGCTCTCACGTTAATCTGCATTGATAACTTAGTCGAGAACAAAGCATTGGCTTCAATCATATTCCATAGAGTGGCCATTACAAATGTGTAGCACATCATCAGTGCCAAAACAATTCGTAGCGTATGCAAGACGCCAGAGAAATTCGGCTCATAGAAAATGCTCCCAATTAATATTGCCAGTAGCAGCATGGTCATAATCCAGTAGAAAATTCTGTGCTTAGACACACTCTCAATGCCTTGGTCCATCACGTCAATGCCTTCTAGAAGCATTGGCTTATCTAAACTGATATCTAAAAGAGTGCGTGGCCGCTTCGCCACCTTGCTAATATTTAAAGTGGCCGAGATTGCTTCATGGTCAGAGTAACATAGATTTGTATTTGGAATCCTTTGCGGAAATGGTTGCTTGTACTCCTTTAGCTCGACCTGAACATTCTTGCAGCCTCTGTAAAGCACATAATCGATACGCGGCCCTTCAACGCCCTTGTTGCGAATGCTTTTGGGCGTGTAAATATTGTCAACGTCCAAGTTTGTGCAACGTTTCGCTCCATTCGATTGCACTTTGAAGGCATCTTGAAGGGACGTCATTTCTACCATAAACCTAAAGCAAGCTCAGAAGTTATAGCCATTCCCATTGAACTTCGTTCAATACCTATAAGTTAAATCTCCTGGTTCGCAATTCAAATCTCCGGCTAGGATAATGACATCGGCTGAGCCTGCAGTGAAGTTAATGAACTGAGCTGTATCGTAGGCTTGGACGACGCGACATGCAAAATACTCATCATGTTTACGATTGTATTCAGCATGCAACTGGAAGAAAATCTTATAAAAGAGCTCAACCCTTCTCTCACTCCCATACGTGAGCAGAGTAAATATTCAAGAGCATTCCTTTCCATAGGATTTGGCACATTCCGATTCCTTTGCCTCCGAACCAATCGCCATGGTGCAATTTATGTACGTATCCATTGATCATCCACTTGTGGAAATGTGTATCAACAATTGGGTGTCGTGAGAAAACGCAAACGCCGGAGCCAAAGACACCGCTAAGGGAAAAATTGGTGAAGGTGTGCCAATGCAATTGCAACCTTTATACCTGTAAAAATAATGAGAGAACGGCAGAACTCCTTTAACATTTTCTTTAATCAGCAAATAATCAGAATCGGCCCAGACTTCCTGAAGGCACACTACATCGTATGTGCAAGTGGAAAGTGCTCCTGCAATGGCACGAATCCGAACATTTTTGTGTTTTGACACAAAGGGAATGCCCCTAATTGAAACAACCACATTGTTAAACTGCGGTGTAAATGTTCCGTTGATTATTGAAACGATAGCTCACCAGACATTTAATGTGAATACCTTAAATTCCATGCTTAGATGGTCGAAAAAAAGTCAAACAAAAATGGATAAACTAAGTGATTCCAGTAGAACGTGGCATTTATGCTTAGGTGTTTCCGCGATAGTTTATTTAGTAAAAAAGGAAAATTCCATTTAGAGTAGATAATTTGATAAGAATTGGTGGTTATGTTAACTACTGCCATTAAAATGTTAACTCTACAGATTTCTATGTTGATGATGGCTGCAAATCAAACTAAAATTATAATAATTAATGTTTATACAATTATTATTTGCAAATATTCAGTAATTAGTGAAATTATTCATATAAATAATTATTCTCCTGGCATTGAAATGTTTACTTAGTGTAGCTGTCCTTTGTTTGATGGCGCGTCTGATTAAAATGCTTTCAATTCAAACTAATATTACGCAACATTTAACTAATATAAAATAAGTAGAATAATTAGCTAATTGATTAGCAATCAACAGTTCAATTAGCAGTAACAGTGCAATTATTGATGTAAATCCGTTTTCGTTGTAATTAAACTTGTTCGCCAGCCACTTTGATGATTATTTCATGAATCTGTAAATATGGGAAATGGCAATATGAAACGGAATAATTAAAAATTATAGCACCTGCACATGGGGCGGCGTATTTAAAAGGTAGATAATTGTGTCAGCGATATCCGAAGTTTTTAACGCTGGCGCAGTTATCATTGCATCGCCAACCAGAGCAGAGAAGCAGCCCAGCATGTCCGTGGTTACCAAACCAGGACTGACCGACTGAAAGAAGAGCCCATATTGCGGCAGGCACGATTGGAAATGGAATAGCGATTACCGTAATTTTAATCAGTGGAGCTGGAATCGAGTGCAGTTCACGCCGAAGTAATTCCGTCAACACGGTGACCGCATGCTTACTGGCCGGGTACATGTTGAGTTCCGGAACGGGAGGCAACGAGTGCCCAGCCACGCTGTTTATGTGGATGATGTAACCATCATTATTGTTGATTTTCATTGAGGCAATTGCTCGCTTGGTGCAGTAGGAGAGAGCCAGGACGTTGATGTCGAAAACCGATCGCCAGTCATCCAATTCGCCATCTAAGTTCAATCACAAGAATATCACATAGCGAAGGGAAAAGGGTGGAATAGAGTTAAAGTACCAATCAGGGTGGTGGGCACCATGATCCCGGCGTTGTTAATAAGAATGGAAATAGCACCCAAATTCTCATCGATCCAATCAAATGCGGAGCGCATATCCTGCTCCTTGCGTAGGTCGCATCGGAGCGCGTGGAACTTTCCGGGTTCACCACGGACCCGGCCGGCGAGGTCCTGCATCAATTCGAGGCGACGCGCCACGCCAACTACCTTCAGAACGGAAGTGGAAATTAGTAAGGCGTCTTGGCCGAGCGAGACTTACATTGATGCCCAGCTTGACGAGCGCTTCGCAGAGTGCGGCACCGATGCCGGAACTGGCGCCGGTGACCACAGCCGTTGTCCCAATCCAGCGGTCCATGTTCGAGTGCTCAACCTCTTCGCCGAAGAACTCGCTAGACATCCCCAGCCAAAATTGGCCCGTCCGCGCGAAATTTATAGGCAGGTTGTGATTGGCATGGTAATGGCTACGAGGGGGTTTGCGGCTATTGTCAATTATTGAATGAATCGTTTTGTCCTTTGGAATCCAGTTTCTCCACCCACATCCTACTGAGCGTCCAAATCTTCTCCGCTATGTATTGCTGGATGGGTTTTTCAATTCAGGCAGTTGTTGTCTGTCTCTTGCTACTTGTAAAATTGCGCCAATCAAATATGCATCCGGAAACATCAAGGACACTTGGAATTGAAGTGTCCTAGATGGGGAAGTCCTCAGGATGGAGAAGTGTGCAAATGACAGGTTTGGAAGCAACACAGGTATCAATGATGCATCCATCATTACGGTAAATATGGGGTACAAATGACAAACAAAATTATTTATCTTCAAATTTTTCATACTAATACTCTAACATTGAAATAAATTCCTTCTCTTAAGACTCGGCTAGTAATAGCTGTAAAATTCACAATA
>JAOEHK010012976.1:0-30607 GCA_025447835.1 Labidoglobus nevermanni | reverse complement strand
TCCTTCCTCAGCCTGCACACTTGGGTGAATCGAGTAGCTCAACAGCAGTGCTTTTTCCTCTTTTCTATCCACATTATTATGGTTTCATTTGACGAATTGAAGATTTCGCTAACATTGGGTTAGGCTTTGTGGGAAATTTTCCAAATTACTAAACGCCGCATTTTTTCAAATATGCATTCAATTTCATTTAGTTGGAGAGCAAAACTCGCTTGTTACAAATAAATATTTATCTAACTTCCTTATAAGCACTGCTGGCCTTTCTCCAGTCTCCAATCTTCAGGAGTTCCATGTCTTGCAAACCTGCTATCTCGATGAAGTTCTTGGCCTGCCCTTCCCTTATTTAGCAGTCTGAGATTGTTCCAGGATTCTGCGACCTGTTGCCTCCAATGGTCATCTTATCAAGTGCCCTATCCATCTAATTCTTTGCGCTTTTACCAACCCTACGATATTCAGCTCTTTGCACAGGTTTCTTAACTCGTTTGTTCTTCTAAGCTATCTACCTTCCAACTGTTTTCCTTCGTATATTTTCCTTTCGCTCCCATATTGCTAATTATACTAACAGTCCTGGAGATCCTTACTTTCGTGGTCCTAGGTAACATCTTCTGTTGCCCGCGACTATACTTCCCATCAGTTCTATTTCATTCCCAGGCTTTTTATCGAAACATGTCCCCAAGTACACAAATTCATCAAACTTAGCGTATTGAATTGTTTTCTAGATTCCCTTGGGCTTCACTTCGGTGAAGCCTGCATTCTAGATTTAGAAGAAACTTGGCTTGAATCTGAACCGCGTACGCCACTAATTTGTATCTTGTCGATTGGGTCCGATCCTTCACCTCAAATATCCGCGTTATCAAGAACAAAGGAAATCTCCTTAAAGTCGGTGTCAATGGGCCAAGGTCAGGAAGTAGTTGCACGGGACATGATTGAATCTTCTATGGCTGAAGGAGGCTGGGTTCTCCTCCAAAACATCCATTTATCATTACCGTTCGCCACTGAAGTAATGACAATGGTGCTGGACATGGAGCACGTTGACGACAGCTTCAGGGTGTGGTTCACGACAGAAGTGCACGAACAATTCCCAATTGGCCTTCTCCAAATGTCCATCAAATTCACGAATGAACCACCGCAAGGAATCCGTGCTAGCTTAAAGCGAACGTACCAGAGCATTACACAGGATTACTTAGATTACTCGTCGCAGGCCCAATGGCCGCCCCTATTATATGCTGTGGCCTTCTTACACACCGTGGTACAGGAACGAAGGAAGTTCGGCCCACTCGGATGGAATATTCCCTACGAGTTCAACCAATCTGATTTTGCCGCCAGTGTGCAATTCATACAGAACCATTTGGACGACATGGATCCGAAGAAAGGTGTGTCCTGGCCTACAATCTGCTACATGCTAGGTGAGGTCCAGTATGGTGGTCGAGTCACCGACGATTTCGACAAACGACTGCTGACCACATTCACGCAAGTATGGTTCTGCGATATCTTACTGCGCCCTGGTTTTGAATTCTACAAAGGGTACAAAGTGCCCCAAACTAGGAACCTCCACGGATACCATGAATACATCAATCATCTTCCCGCGACAGACACGCCCGAAGTCTTCGGCCTGCACGCGAATGCAGATATAACGTATCAGATCAATAGCGCCAAGGGAATCCTGGACACAATTCTGAGCGTCCAGCCGAAGGAAGGCGGTAGCCAGGGGGGCGAAACGCGCGAGTCCATTGTGTACTCGCTGGCGGACGATATGCTGGAGAAGTTACCGCAGCAGTACAATAGCTTCGAAGTGCGAGAGGCTCTGCAGCGAATGGGCGCATTACTTCCAATGAACATCTTCCTCCGACAGGAAATCGATCGCATTCATCAAGTGATCACTGATGTTTCAAGCACCTTGTGCGACTTGAAGTTGGCTATTGATGGCACAATTGTAATGAGCCAAGGCCTTCGGACGGCTTTGGACGCCATGTACGACGCGCGAATACCGGACCGCTGGCTAAAGGTGCCTGCGAGTCCTCTCAAAGTACATACAGCAATCACGCTCTTCTTTCCAGATTTCCTGGGAATCGGCGACGTTGGGCTTCTGGTATACAGAGCTACTCGAACGCGATGTACAATTCCGGAACTGGTTGCATAATGGCAAGCCCGCCGCTTTCTGGATGACGGGATTCTTCAATCCTCAAGGATTCCTAACGGCAATGCGCCAGGATGTAACCAGAGCGCACAAAGGTTGGGCGCTAGATTCCGTCGTGCTGCAAAACCAAATAACAAAGTACGGCAGGGAAGAGGTGAAGGAAGGACCGCCCGAGGGCGTCTACATTCACGGCTTGTTCCTGGAGGGTGCCAGCTTAGATCGAAAGACGCGAAAGCTGATTGAGAGCCGCATCAAAGTACTCTATGAACAAATGCCCGTTATTTACATTTTCGCCATCAACACGACGGCTGGTAAAGATCCAAAGCTGTACGAATGTCCAATTTATAGGAAACCACAACGCACTGACCAGAAGTACGTTGGTTCCATTGACTTCGAGACGGATCACAATCCTAGACATTGGACTCTTCGAGGAGTTGCGTTGCTTTGCGATATTAAATAAGAACGCTACGCTGTCTTAGGTCACCTTTCGGTGAGGAAGGGGCTAATTTGGAATTTCTGACTTTAGTAGGATTTTGGCCTTTTTTTCGTATCGCGATTTTTGTCCACTGGCGTGGCCTCTTCATTGATCCTCGACCTACGTCGAAGAGGCCATCACCAACAGACATTTGATAAATGCGCAATTGAAATAGAAAAATGCAGTACCTGCCACATTTGTAGGTGCGATCCATCGAAGAACGTGCCCTCGTGAATCGAAATTTTCGTAACACACAGCATTTTTTTGTTTGCGTAGGGAAACCTTGCACCCGCAATACCATCTCCAACCGTTAAACTACCCAACAAGGAGCGGAAATGAGTAGACACGTGACAAAAGAACCCTTTAAGGTCCTGAGTTGTTAGGCAACTCAGGCTTATTGTCCCTAAACCCACTGGACATTGGTACCTAGAGAGCCTGGGGCCTAATAACCCATTTTGGCGAATTTTAAAGCGCTGGACTATTCTTCGAAAAGAACTTTTGCGGCTCACGAGTCGCGGGTTCACGAACCCTGTCTTAGGTCGTATGCCCAAATTAAGATTATATTTAATAGAGAATACAATGAATTTAGTGCAAAGCACAACGAAATAAATATTATCAAGCTTTCAACGCGGTTTTGGCCTGAGCCTGTTGGAGTTGCTGCTGGTATTTCTGAACGTTCTGTCGGAAGCCCTCCTGTTTCTGCTCATAACTTTCGATCTGAGCATCAAGACGACCCAACTCTTTCGTGATGAAATCAATCCTTTTCCCAACGTTCTGTTTCGCTTCAACAAGCTCGGTCTTCAGCAGAATCGGCCCCATGGACTTGTAGACCACAGCTTCATCCTTCAAGATGTTTAACTCATCTTTGACAATTTTGTTTTCATTCAATTGACCATCCAGTTGCTGCCTTGTTCTGATGGCCTTCTGCAAATCTGACCACCAAGAAATGGACGATTGTTACGTTACTTTGGAATCCAAAGAAATGTTACCTTTTTGGGCTGATTTGAAGTTGTCGATTTCAGATAGCAGCATCCGTTGAATGTCTTCGCACATTTTTACTCGGAAATTGTCTACTTTTAGCAAATAGCCCAATAAAAGGTTCCGATTTAATGAAACAATAAATTATAACCTTCAAAATTCATGTTCTACGGAAAAACACGAAGCAGGAAGCCCCCACCTCCCAAAATGGTTACGAAATAATGGCACCAAATTCAAGCTGGCGGCTGAATTTCATTTCTTTTTATTTCCAACTAATGCCCTTAAGTGTCTCCCTAATTTAATCCGTTAGTTGTGTTAGAAGCGCTGTTCCTTTCAATATCCAATAATTTTGCTGTTCATGGGTTGGAACTAATACTGCAATCACAAAATTTGTACTATGCCCAGTGGTGGAAAGAACTCCTGCGCGTAAGGATGTTTTGTACAAAGGGCATATGTATCGTTTATCTTTCTTTGGCATTACAGTAGTAGGCACCAGGGTCATAACTGGATACGGCGGATTAATTTCACCTGAGAAAAACGTTATTAGCTAGATTACCGTTTGTAAAATTAGTATATCTTACCAGGTTTCGCATCGACAAGTAACATTTGTTGGGTATCGAATCTAGCAGCATCCACAAAAAGGCCGTGTACATGTACGCCATCCTCAGAACGTTCCAAGTCCCCATAAACCGAAAAGTCCTTGAATATAATCCCATTTCAAACGAAAGGTCGATTGCTGCAGTATTATCATCACCTCCTTTCCGTTATTTTCATCATGAGCTGTTTTGATTATTTCTTGATCAAATATGATGGGCCTCGCGATAAAATCAAATTTCAATAAATCTATTGGAAGATTGTGCTTTCTCGCGTGCATTTGTAGCGTTCCTGTGAGAAACCCTTGCGGAAAATAAAATCCAGAAATCCAAAAGGACATTGGTGCTCCAGAACGCATCCATACCTAAAAGTAAACTGCTAAGGTATGGCATATTCTTGAAATAGTCATAAAGTACAGTGATAAAGTCCAGTCGAAGTTCCAAGTCCCGAATCCATGTCCCTAGTGATTTCATTGATGGATAACATTTCGCCGTCCACATTGCAGGAACTTGATTATTTATAAATGCGTTGTAGACGCCCTCCAACTGCTCCGACATAAGTACCAGTCCTTTAATTGCCCGTTGTAGCACTTCCATTGAAGAGTGAATAAGTTTCAGCAGTATGTTAAAGCGGTCGATTTCTTGCAGTAAAACTGTGGTGAAGGAAGGCAAGCGATCCCGGTCATCTTTCTAAGGAATCATTTAAAACGAGAAATTACGTTTCTAGGCAATTCTAGAGAGTTCTTACGATAAACAGTTTTGGATGAGCTTCATCCGCGTTAATCTTAACAACGATCGTTTCAATAACATATTGCGCCAGATTGAAGACAATTGTATCCGCCGATTGAGCGCCTGCTACATCTCCTACACGGGGCTGGCAGTCCATGATCGTTTTTATGATGCTTTGGGTCTCTTTGATCTGAAACGCAATGTTAGCGTTCTCATGCATGCCGAAGATTTCTGGCTCCTCGATTATGGGCAGCTGATCGGTAAAAGCGCGGAATTCCTGTAACGTCGAATACGTTGGACAGTAGTACACGCCCGACTTGGAGTAGGCGTAGTTTGGTGCGATGGTTGTCGGTGAGAAGAAGCCTTTCAGGATGGTCTTGAGACAGCGCAGATCCCAGTAATCGGTAACGCGTCCGCCGTAGGTGATTTCACCCGTGATGTAGTCCAACGCGTCCCATGGAATCGTTCCGTACTCGCAAAACATGCGCAGTGTATTGAAGGCGAATTCCCGATCGGAATCGTTGAATTCGTACACGATATTCCACCCTAAGGGACCAAATTTCTTGCGCTCCTGGACAATGGCGTGAAACATGCAAATGCCGAATATCATCGATGTCCATTTGTGTTCCAATTCTAAAAATTTAAATACGAAACAAGGCGCAGTTCTTTGCAACTGCCCCGACTTACGATGGCCTTCGAAGAAAGACTCCTGCATATCGAAGAATGCGCGCTTCAAATTGGCACGCAAGCCCTTCGGTGGCTCGTTTGTGACTTTCACTGAATTCTGCAAAACGGAGACGGGAAACGTCTTGGATGGCATGGAACTTAGAAAGAGTCGGAAGGATTCATGGTTGCTCTCGCTTTCCGCGATTTTCAAGATGATACGCTCCATGGACAGCATCCACGACGTGGCCAGATGGCAGTTTTGAAGGAAGACCCAGTCTCCCTTCCCCTTAGCGAGTTCAATCAATTTCTCAGCCACGGGCCCTTGTCCCTGGCCTAGTGAAATCGACTGAACGCGCTCAGTCATGCTCATTTCCGCAGCGAAACGTTGAAATGCTCCAAATGGGTCAGAGCCAGTACTAAGCACGAAGATGAGTGGAGTAGTACATGATGTATCCGCGTATCTTAAAACACAACAATGAAAACATAAAGCAGTGCTGATAGGACTGATAGCAATGGTAAATAATATTCTTACAAAACGGGAAGTGAAATCGCGGGACTTTCAATGAACGCCTGGCCCAATTTGAGTTTCACGAACTCGGTAATGGCGAACACCAACTTTTCCTCTTGCATCACTTTGATCAGCATCAGTTTTTCGAAATCATCCAGACGCGCGTTCCAATCCAGAGCAGAAGCATTCGTATTGTTTGGAATGATGGAAAGCTCATGTTCAAAGCTCCCCACTTGCACGTAGATTGTGCGTGTGCACTCCTTCGTTATATGTGCAAAGTTTTCGTATTCGTGCTCCAAGTAATGAAGACACAGCCACATTAAATCCGTCATCGTAGGAATGTCGGGCTTCTTGTCGGGGAGGCTGCGAGAGCCCACTGGACCACGGATAACAAAGTTGTATTGGCTCTCCTTTAATAGATTCGCTTCCAGTCGAATGGCCACGCATAGCATGAAACTGAAGACGAGCTTGTGTCTTTCAAACAAACCTCTGGAGATGTTCGTATACACAGCAAGCGTGATCTCCGTGTAGAGAGTGTTTAAACGAACTTCCAGATTTCCGCTTCTTTCGCTCATTTCAATAACCGTATTAAAAATCTGAAAACGCAATTGCAGTGGAGGCACATTGGAACAATGGGAAACCTACTTGGTTGAAGTACTTCAACGAATATTGGTACATTGGGTCAATTTCGGCCAACTGTGCAACAACAAAATACAATATTGAGCCGCGCGTCGCCACCGAGCGATACTTTTCCCGAGCAATCGAAATGCTTTTCTCGGTTGTTTCAGTCTCAATCAGTCTCGCAGCAATGATTGCCGATGTCTCCTTGCTTTCGTTCAGGGTATCAATTAGTTCCTCATCGTCTAGAATGTTCCCTTCGGACTGGAATAGCATGCGCAGAATTTTATCCTCAATGAGTTTCAGTTGCATCTTATCACTGTTTATGCGCGTTAACAAATCCGTGCGCAGAGTTTCTAAATCTGGACGTTCCAGACGAACGCAATCACTGAAACAGGAATAGTAGAAGGGAACGACGAAGCAGAACTAGCGCGTCTTACGCCAACAATTGATCTTCCAGCCCCGAGGGCGTCACCGTAAAGTTGACCAGGGTTACCTGAATGCACACCTCTGGTAGGTAATGCGGATTGGACAACTTCGTGGTAATGTAGAATTTAAAGTTGTTGTCGTATTCGACATCGGAATCCCCAAGCCGAATTAGGACTCTTCCACCTTGGACAAATGTCTGTCGATTAAGAATGGGGGTCAGTGTGGGGTCCAATTGCTCGCCAATCTCTTCGAGCAGCACAGGACGGCCCAGGCGAATAGCATTTTCTAGGGTACGCAGTAGACCGCCGTCGGTTTGCTTTACGATCCTCAGCTCATTCGGAGCTTCCATTTGCTTGATCCACCTGTGAGCCTGCTCCTGTGGGTCGATGGAAAGCGGCCACCTGTTCGCCTGAGTGACTAAGATTGCGTTTTCCGTCGATACAGTGTCCCGAGGAAGGCCGCAGGAATTCCAATGTCGGACATTGTACGGGTCCGCCAAAACGGTGATAATGCTGAAGTTGGACGAGATGGGAATCTGCAAATCATGGCAGGCTGTCACCCACTTGTCCATCAACTCCTTTCGATAGGTGCTGGTGAAGACGCCAAGGTAGGCCACAGCTGCTGCGGAAATCAGTACATCGCCGATGGTCTTCTCGAACTGATTTCCCGACAACTTGATGCTCTCCTCCCATCGGATTTGCTCGTCGGCAAGCGCAATATTCAACCTGCCAGCGCGTTGCAATCTGGCTGTGGTCAGAGCCATATTGGCCTCCAACGCTTCCTTTTCAGCAATGCTGGATTCATACATCGATTGAAGATTGGCAATCTGTCCTTCTACGTCAGCCAATTGGCGCTGCTTTTCTCTTAACACTCCCATCACGCTGTTAAGCTCTACCTCAGCAGCTTCCAGCCTACAAGGATAAGAATTGTGAGGTCCTATTCGAATGACATCAAGTAAAATGTTACTTTTTCCGCTTCGGTTCGACAATCTTGTAAACCTTTGCGTACATGTCGATGGCCCGCACCCACATACACATACTTTTGCACACTTTGGACACAGCCGCTACAATATCCGGCATGAATTCTTTGTTGTCCACATATGTCTTCAATTTGAACAAGGTTTTCTCCGAAATGTTGTTCTTGTCGAACTCCTGTAATCGTTTGAGGAAGTTGCCATCGCCCATTACCTGCTTAGCCGATGCCCAGTCCGTCTTCGCGCCCAACAACAAGCAGACAGCTTCCATGACAAACTGGACCAGCGTAGGCGGTTTCTGGAATACCCGAATTTCATTGATATCGCTCTTGTTCAGGGATTCCAACGCTTTCATGGCCGCTTCCATCGCCGGCAATGCAGTCGATAGGTCTTTTTGCGCATCATCGGCGAGAATTTGCGTCTCCTCCGCCTGCTCCTTCGCCTTCACTTCGTCCGCCTTCACAACTATGCGCACTTTGTCGGCGGCCTTTTGCTCCCGGGTGAGGTATTCCAACAGCTCCTTCACCGCCGTCGACTTCTGCTTCAGTTGCGGCTCCATTGCTTGCAGAGTCTCCTTCATGGAGTCGATTACCGAATTGGTTTCGTACAACTTTTCCAGTCCGTTCTCAATGCGCTGCTTCTGCTTCGTGAGCTGCTCCTTTTTCCTGGCCAGCATGATGCTGTAGAGCTTCAGTAACTCCAAATAGCTGCTAGGCGTTGTATAGTAATGCCGGCGCATTTCGTTGTAGAAGCGTTCAGTCATCAGTTCGACGGATTCGTGAATATTGACGCAGATGAAAGATAGATTCGCTTGTAGAATTGCATCGCTCGTGATTGATTCCATAGCTTTATTCGCCACTGTCAGCAGAGCATCGTTGGGCCACTTAACAAACCAATCGATGGTGCAGCAATTGACCAGCGATGGAAACATTCGGCATCGCCTGCGGAAAGCGTCGCCCACCGGCGACATGCAGAGGACGAGATGCAGACGATTGCGTACGCGGTTCACGAAGTAGTCGTAGATGCCCTCACGACTACCCTCCGAGATTCCGGCTGCCTGCGCTTGCGGACGCGTCGTGATGATTACCTTTTCCAATTCATCCGCTTCGAAGAGATTAGGAACTTCTCCGGAATTCAGCAAGTTGTTTATGTCCTCGAGGAACTCCTCTTGTACGATTTGAGTGTCGGTGAAAAGAAACACCGTGTGCTCGAAGAGTGCACCGGCTTTGAAAGCCACAATGCGAAGGTCTTCGAAGAAACTAGAATGGTCGTAATTTCGAGTGAGCTCGATCTGATGGCATGCGTATCCATTCAAATGCGAGGCCAACTTGGTCAAACTTTGCTTGCCCATGCCGCCTACGCCCACGAGAAGACCGTTTCCGCGATCGGATCTCAGAATACGCGCAATACGCGTGCAATGCTCAATGGCGTCCATAAAGAAGATTAAATTCATTTCTTTCTGCGTGACCAGATTGAAGTCATCCAGGTAATCATTGAGGATACTCCTTAGTTTGTCCATAGAAGTGATTTCTTCGTATATTCGATCATCGACTGCCGCTCCGAATGTCATAAAGTCGCCGAAAATCAGAGTAGGAGGTTGTTGGATAATAGATTCATTGGTGAATTCAAGTACGGGCGTACTGAAATACCGATTACACAGTTCTTTCATGAGGAAGTAGAAGTACACTTTGTCCTCATTGTTGACCAATCGGTCATGGAATACGCGCAGGCACTCGTGGTAGAACAGGCGCTGCATGCCACGTGCTTCCCGAATGATCCCCGAGTCGGCCTGCAGAATACCTTGAATGCATTTTGACAAGTCGCGTAGATTGAACACGTAGTGGGACTTTGTTGGCGTAGGCAGAAGATCCTCGGCGATCCGATTGTAGATCTCGACGGATGCATTCACCATACTGTCAGCCAAATCCCGCACAGGATTTGCAAATTCCCAGAGAAACCCTTTCAGTATGGCTTTAAAAATGACTTTCAAAGAATTCTCATTGGGTTGAGGTAATACCACCATTCCAAAGTGCCGAACGAACCGAGGAGTCAAGGGGTTGCGTCCACCTCCCGGTGGAGCACACGCAACTGCCAATACGACGTCTTTGATTTCCTTCCAGAAGAGCTTCTCTCTGTCGTACAGGCCTTTGTGATCGAGAAAGAGGCGCAGGAGTTCAATAGGAGGCTGGGCACCGTACGTCTCCAATTTCGGCATGTTCACATCGTCGACAAAGAGTATTACCCTTTTACCGATCGGCGCTCCCAAGAGCGTCTTCTTGCGCTTCTCAAGCTTAAGTTCGAGGATCTCCTGCACCCTTAAGCTGCTGGTTTGGGCCGAAAAATTCAAAGTTATAGGCACAAATGCCCCGGTTGCTTGCATTTTACCCAGGATTTGTTTCGCGACTACGGATTTGCCTACACCCGTACCACCAGTGAAGAACACCGGATAATTGACCTTGACCAATTGCTCCATGATGTATCCGCAACGAACCGTATCGA
Organism: Labidoglobus nevermanni; assembly: GCA_025447835.1. Lineage (NCBI taxonomy): Eukaryota > Metazoa > Arthropoda > Insecta > Coleoptera > Staphylinidae > Labidoglobus > Labidoglobus nevermanni. The sequence continues at coordinate 20,005 of JAOEHK010012976.1, read as the reverse complement.
TGGTAGGCACCAACATATCGAAGAATGGCAGTTCTGGGTTGTAGGTGAATTGCGGCACAATGTTGCTCCAGGGCTGGTACTTGTGCTCCTCGCAATCGACGTAGACTGTCCACAGGTCGGTGCCGGGTGGGATTCGCGCGTTCGCGTATTCATCAAATTGGTCATGCACGAAGCTTTCGAATTTCTCCTTGCAATAGTCGTCCAGATTGCTGCCCACACCCCAGAGATAGGCGTAGATGAATGACTGGCAGACGTAGTTGCGCACTCGAGCCTTCTCCCCAATGCGGTCCATTCGCGTAGCGCCGATGATCTCTTGCAGGATCGCGCACATCATGGTCACCTTGGCGATCTCCACTTGATGAATGATATAGATGCAATGCTTACGAATGAATAGGAATCCGTCCTCCACCGCGCGCTCGAACATCTCCAAAATTAAGTCTTTGTACTCGCTGGCCAACACCGCTTCGTTCTGCGTCGCCAGCCATGATCGCACGTAGGGCATCCATTTGAGTTCATCCGGGTCAATGTAAACCATACCGCACCTGCTAACGGTGGCCGGTGAGGCCTGGGCCAGGTCTTGCACTTCGAAGACCATATGCACGTACGGCGTGAGCTTGATTCGCTCAGAGTTGGCTAAACACAGCATTTTGTTGTCGTCGAGCACGGTGTTCAGGTTCTCGATCCACACAGCGTCCACTGGGCCATCGCAGATCACCCACTGATGGTCCTCGTCAGTGGTGTTCACTGCCGTCCGAACCATAATGCCCATTAGCCCGTCGCGCCATTCCAGAGTGAAGGGGTTCACTTCGCCGTAGAGCTCACCAGCCGTCACAGCTTTGGGATTCATCACGTATTTGTGTACTGGCTGCCAATAAGGGCCCACTTCACCGGTTTCGTGCATTTTCTGTAGGGCCCATCCGAGCGTGTTAAGTACTGCGCTCTTGCCAGCTCCCGTTGGCCCCACCAACATAACGCCCCATCGAACAATCATGGTCTCGTGCAATTGAATTACTTTCCGTATCATTGCACGCTCCGGCTGAAGATTGTGGTGGACCATGCAGCCCGCGATGGTGGTTTCGAAGTTGCCATAGTCATTGATTGGCAGCTCAACGCCGGGAAAGAGATCGGTGAGGATGCCATTGAAGAGGATGGCGTCGTCGGATAGAAACTTGGGCAGGTTGCTGTCGCGGAGCGCACAAATCAAGACGATGTCTTCGTTGCGATCGGGACTGGCGCGCTTCAATGATCCTGCCATTACAAGGACACTCTTGACCGCGCGCATCCCAAAGTCGTAGTGGTCTTGCTGGGAGAGCTGTTCACTGCAGAGCTTATACATTTGAACCATTTTATACGACAAGACCTTCGAGGATTCGAAGCCTTCGGAGTACAATGTTACTTCTGCGATCAGGGCTTAGAGGAAAAAGAAGCAGTTAGTGGGAAATCGCCCAGAAGTGCTACATTTGTACCATAATCTGGCACCATCATGGAAATGGGCCTGAACAAGGCTTTCAAGTTATCAGGCAGTTCCGTCCGGCCAGCATAGCCCGGATTCATAGTGATGAAGGCAGCGCATTGATGCACCAACTTGATTTCGCGTCCTTCAAACATAAACCTACGCAGAGCGAAGAATGAATAGAGTCAATAGAGAAAAATTAGCGTTCAGGTCAACCTTGTGAGTTTGGATGCCTTTGCATTTCGTATCGTGATCAATTGCTGCGCTATTACTGACAGCACTTCAATATCAATGCGATTGAACTCATCGAAGCAGCACCATGCTCCGGACTGGGCAAGCCCTGAGAAGAACCTGCCCATCATTTTGTAATCGAGGCCCTCGGAACAATTGAACACAACGCATTGGATTGCCAATGCTTTGGCTAAATCCTTGGTGGTCTCTGTTTTGCCAGTGCCAGCGGGACCAGCGGGGGCACCTCCCAAGTCCAGTTGCAAAGCTCCCATTAAGCAAAGATAACATTTATCCGTCAATGGAGTGATAACCAGCACTCCTGCTGCACCAAGGTATTCATATCCGTAGATATGACTAGCGCTCGACATTTTTGCGGCGCAATTATCAATCGCTTCGATCCAGTAATAGCGAATCATCTTTAACCATTCGAAGCTTTGACTGGAATGAAGCATACCAGCAATGACTATTAAGAGTCTATAAAGCTACGATGTAAAATACCTCGATGTCACATTTCCTTTCACCATATTGGAAATGTTATCTCTTGCATGGACATCAATTGTGATTAAGGCAATTAACACTCTCCGCGTAATTTTGTTCAAGTCGGTTCGCACCAATCCAGCAAGTTTATTCAGGTCCTTGAAGAGTGAAATAATAGCTCAGGTTTAATTTGCATCTGTATTGTCAACTTACAGCGATATTTTTGGCTTCGAAAAGTTTCATATCACCGCGCTTGTCCTTCGAATAATCGAAAATCGCATGAACCTGTCGCGCCCACATGATCTGGGATACAGTGAGGACGACTTGACTGGGATGGCTTAAGCACCACTTCTCCCTGTCTCGCGACATGTAGTCATACATTGAACTCTTCATGCATTTTCGCAAGGAGAGGAACATGGATTCTTCCACTTTGCCCAACCAATCCTCCACATTACCCCTCGCTTTCAATCCTTTGCCCAGTGCTACCCGCTCGCCCTCAGGTGAGATCATGGCCACAATGTCCGTAGTGAGAATCGGCGTGGTGGTCTCCACAATCTCGCCCTTCTCGTCCTCGGTCTGCGTTTTCACGCCAAACTCTAGTCTGGCAATCGCGTCGAAGCACTTCCGCAGATGCGGCTGAACCGCATGCGGATTGCGGGTCTGCGCGAGAATATCCAGCAGCTCATCATTGGACAAAAAGTAGAAACGAGGGAAGGCCACGCGTTTGGTCTCCAGATATGATTCCAAACACTTCATAATTTGCTCCAGCAGTTCGTTGTTCTTCTTGAACGTTTCCAGCAGATTGGGGTAGTTGACGGCTTGCATAGCCAGTGGCATCTTTGCCGTGTGTCTCATTATCTCTTTGAACGACTTGTCGACGATCAGGAACATTTTGGTCTCATTGGGCAGTTGGCGTTGAATATCGGGCGCCGAAAAGATCACTTCTAGATAGATCCAGTTCTGCTGACACATCTGCCATTCGTCGATGATCTTCGCGAATAGGTCCAGGATGCGAACCCACTCGTCGACGCGCGGCTTAATCGGCCCCACGTGTCGGGAGCTCGCAATCGTCGTGATATTTATATTGCTATCATCCAGAATTGCCTGCACGTCTTCCAGTGAGCCCAGAATGAAGACATCTTTTGCGTCCCGATGCGCATTAACAGGAAACTCTAATGTCTTCCAGTTCTCTTCAACTTTCTTCAGTAGATTCTCAAGGCTGAACTCACTACTAGCCTGGCCAGAAATTTCCATCAGCTCATCGGGAAGACTAAAGACTTTAAGGGACTCCAGTAGAGTCAGAGTGGTTTGCTCATCGCCCTTGAATTTGTAGTTTAATAAGTTTTCGATTGCCATCCAATGGCGTGTCCTCAAGGCTGGATTTCTCAAGTACGTTATCACCGGCAGTTTGTCCTTAACGAGTTCCACAGACTCCTTCAGCTCGGGTACGACCAGATTCTTCGGGAGACCCTTCTCCAATTGCGTGATGTTCTTCATAGTTTTCGCCGTGAAGAGATTCATATTGTCCACGTTCAAAACGGTGAAGTCAGTCTCGTACCACTCCTTCAACTGCGCTGCCCAACCTTCAACACTCTCCCAGAGGAGGATTCGAAGTTTCACATCGTTGAGGACTTCCTCTAGCATGTCAAAGCGTGTGACTTCCAACTATATGTAGCGATTGCAGCAATTCAATGGAAATAAAGCACAAATGGAGGAGGAAACTTACGCGGAATTGTTTCTGGTACGACTTGAATTCATTGGCGCGCCGCATGCATTCCATTAGATGCTCGTACATACTGTTGAGGTACCCAGTGACCTGCTCCACGTTCGATTGCTTTTCGTATAACCACGGCTCCATGCAATTCTCTTTAATTCCACCGATCTCCTCAATCAGAAAAGAAATGTCCTTATTCATCTCCTTATTAAACATGTCGATTATTTTGTCGCGGTCTTCGATTTTCTTGTCAATAAGATTTCGCAACGTGCCCATTGTGAGACTCAGTCCCAGATAGTTCTCCATTTCGACGGGTGGCACGTCGATTTTGAAATCGTCCGTGATGGCATAAAGCTCCTTGCAATAGTCCAAGATCGCATCCCAATTGTCCAACTTGGCGGTCGCCGCATCAATAAAGTCCAGATAACTGACGTATTCGAAAGTTGCAACTGGCGCGTTGGCGAGAAACACATTCGCATAGTCGACCGCTTCCATTAAATACTCTACTTTTTCGCTACCAATGCTAAATGTTCCCAAGAAATTAGAAAGTGTTTAGATCAGGGACGGCCAACCCAAATGAACTCGCAGACTCCTTGTTTGTTGCGCGGGTCGTGGTCCTTCGGTTGGCCGTACCTGGTTTAGATGCTGAAGAAGCAGTTTGGAAAGGTTTTGCTTACCGTGGCAGTACTTGCATGATAATGCCTAAAAGCCGCGTTGGTTGCGGAATGGCCATTTCCTTGAAATCAATCATTTGCATGTGCAGAATGCCTAACGGCTGCCAATCGGAAACGTTTTCAATTATCTTAATTTCCAAGTTATATCGCTGGCACCAGCCCCGAAACACTTCCAAGTCGCGCTCCTCGTTGATCGCCATCTCTTCGACTTTGTAGTCCTCCGTGAAAAACTTACCGATTTGATCTAACTTCATGAGAAAAGCGTCGGCAATTTCAAAGTTTTTCTTCAAATATGCAAACAATTTCACGCGCGCCGCTCGTAACTGGGGATTCTCGCCGAGGAAGAATTGCAAGGGGGGGCCGAAGCCGCAAAGGCGGTCTTCTTGTTTACCATTAATGATCGGCCTTCAAGGATCGACCGAGCAAGACATACCATTGAAATTACGAAACTAAATAAATGTTGTACATACTGTGTAAATGCATTGTAGTTCTTATCGCCAATGAGCGGCTTAATACCAATCACCACTTCTCGCCAATATTCCTCCAGGTCCCGAAATACTTTGGCCACAATTTCATAGTTTGGCCATGGATATATAGACCTCGGTTTGATGAAGACATCAATGATGAAAAGAGGTAGCTGGGAACAAGAGTAATGTGAAGGAAGTCGGAGGACAGCGGGCTATTTGAGAAACCTGGTAGGAAGTTTCCGGGCGCGTGATATCGAATGAGAACGATGTGAGTTTCGCAATCCTCTCCTCACTGGGCATGAACTGAATGTGTTGCTCGAGAGCCCAAATCAGCTCGTCGTACGAGTTCATCACGATTTTGTGCAACATATCGACAACGATGTAATCAATGAAAATTATGAAGCAGCATAGACGCATGGAGTACTTCTTCTTGTTCGCCTGCTCGATGTACGAAGTTTTTGCCTTCTTATCACGCCGCCGCGCTGAAAATTCGTTTTATTTCCTGCGTGCTAAATAGCAAGCACAAAACTAAACCACATACGCTGCTGTTCAGTGATTGTTTCATCAACGATGAATCCCTTTTCCAGCAAAGCGCCATGGCAGGCATTGGAGACAATTTCACCAGCGAGACTGCGAAACGTTTTCAAATTCGCCAGCATGTTATCCTTCTTCTCGAGCTGGTACTCGTTGAAGTAGAACAAGTGCTGGTTCTCGATGAAGTTCACGTTGGTGAACGAGCCATAGATGAGCTTGTGCACCATCATGCGAATGTTTAGCACCGCACTGCGGAGCAGCGGATTCAGAATAAAGAGATTATCCCTGAGGTGTTCGCCGGCGCTGTTGAACTTGTCGAAAGAAATGATCTTGCGCCATACATAGAACGCCTTCCACTTGCGAAAGTTGAAGAAGGTCTTATAGCGCATCAAATAGCGGTACATGTTGTACTCCTTTTCCCATTTGCTCAGCGACGTGAAGGTCTGCTCCCCGTTGACGCACTGCAGGACGCCGTGGGAGCTCATCGTGATAAAGTACTTGGAATCGATGTGCTCGTAGGGCACTAATCTGTACCGCGGTTTCAGGTGAAATGCGCGCGAATCTCATGCGGCTTACCTGAGGGCGTAGGGCGTGTAATGCTCAGATGAGCGGGGCACAGCGAAGATGAGGTAGACGAAACCCTCGATTTCACCAGCGCGTAGCTTGCTGATCAGCTTCGTTTGGTCCACGACATCTACGATTTTGTAATGCGGCAGTACGATTTCGACCTCATCGAAAGACTCGTCGATCGGATGCGCATATGGAGTAAAAAGCTCAAGTTGCGAGCATCTAACTGCCGTTGAATCCTCGTCGGTCTCCTCATGATGTCTTGCCATACTACATCGTAGCAATTTACGTTGGCTCTCGGCAAATCCGTACTGAAACGGCAATACATTACCACAAAATATTCACGTTCGAGGAAAGTGTTTGCAGCGCACTAAAGGCTCTGGAAGCTCAGGCTCAGGCGCCTCGTACTTTGTCAACAAATTTCGATGAGGAACATGGAACGGAACCGCATTGGGATGCCTAGAAATACAAACATCGCAATTGCAGATTCTTGCAGGTTGATCATGCATGGTACCTATGGAACTCCCGGGGTGGCAGACAAACATGGTCCAACTCGGCACACCTCGCGACCAATCTATTCGTCACTGTTTCTCTTCGCCGCTGATTTCTTAGCCCAGTTGTATCCACACTGGTATCAGGACTCAATGATGACAAAGACGGCACTAATCCCGGTCGGCTCATTTTGAAATTGAAAGTTATCCGGTTATCTTTATTACAGCAACTCTTTTGGCCAGGAATATTGATCAAACAACAATAGACCTATTAATATGTGGTTCGTAAATGATATGAGTGCAAAACTATCGGGAAAATATTAATTGATTAATTCCATGACAAATGTATTGTCATAAGGAAACAAAATATATAGACATATAAACTTATTTATTTATTATAAAATTTATTTTACATTATTGGATGCGAATTCGAATAAAGCCAATGGTTTTCATCAAATTGTTTCTTTCATATGTGTGTCGTAAGTGCGCTGAAGATTGAAGCACGGAAAAGGCAAATATTGAGTACAAGAAGTCGGCGAGAAGCTACGTTATTGTTATGAACAGTTACATTTTATACATTAGTCAATCGCAAGACGATAGCAACTACCTAGGAAAATGATCGGAATCGAAAGGAGGGTTCTCACGAAATGAAGAATACGGTACAATGTGTCATGTGGTCGTGTTGCCATCCCCATATGCACTCCTACAAGTGTGGTTCGTAAACTTTTCATCTGCTCCTCGCTTAGCTTAATTACTATCAACACGCTGTGGCATTTTGTTTCGTGTGCGCTCCTCATCCCCGATCTTCATCTTATTTCATTAGTTTATACAGCTTAATTACCTATGACTCGGCCTTGCTCTTGCTACTCCAATCGTTAAGATTAGTAATACTTTGTTTGACACTCAGCAGTTACTTGTTTACTTGCTATTTCAAATCAATACTTGATCGGTTCGCGATGATGAGACGGAAAGGCAATTCGTCAATTCTGGACACGTCCGCGCCGTGCTTCGGACCGCTATTCATCGACACATTTGCGGAACCATAGTGCGAGATTTCTAGTGCAACTTGAGGCTAGCCCAGACGATCGCACTGGGATGGGCAACTGCGCCAATCTCGCAGTTCACCGTTCTCGATCGCCCGTTGATGACGAAAAGCGCCTCGTTCGCTGGCGTCACCATGTACTGGCCGAAGAGACCTGAAAGCTCGCGGATTCTTAGTTCTGCTCGCTGCGTTTGCGACCTCGTACCTGAACCGCTAATCGGGCGATTCGGGTTGGCCCATTTGGCCAATTTGACGTTCATTGCGCGATCCACGCCGGTGATAATCTCCACCTTACCAGTGAGCAGGTTGAGGAACAGGATGTCCTCTTTATCCTGCGCACTGGCGTAGATGTCGTAGCTGTGCGTTGTCTCGCTGGGGTAGAACGTGATGTCGGAGATGTTCAGCGTCGTCTTGACGTCGAAGGAGAAGAGCAGGCCGTTGGCTAAACAGGGTCTCGCATGTTCTGGTGCTCCCTCAGCGATAGCAAATACTCACGGCTAATTTCCTGTACAATCAACGTAGCGCCGCTTTGCGTGCGATCCAACGTGACGAGTTTACGGGAATCCGGTGAGATATACGGAACTCCCGGCAAAGTCGGCTTCGTGGCAACGACGGTGTCAGTTAAATAATCTAGTAGGAGCTGGCCGGACGGCCGATTCGTCACCGGCTCCAAACACTGCATAATGACGAGCCCATCTACAAGCAAATTACCGCAACTCTCATCAGTGTTCGCAATTAGACTGATGGCATACGCGCATAAATATTCATCTTGTTTACATGCGAGATTAGGTCGCATACTCACACAGGGCGGAGAATTGCATTTGCCTCGGGACGCAGTTATACGGCGTCAGATCCACCGATCGCGTGTAGCGCAGATTCTCCAGGTCCAACTTGTAGAGGCCTCGCTGATTCGTGTGCGTCACATAGCCGTACTTGAAGCTATAGTGCGATAGCTCCTGACTCGGAGACGGTATATACAGCCCCCTCACCAAATCAAATTGGCCGTCGATCGGTTCAGGATGGACGGTGTGATGCTTCCGTTTCTGACCCGCATCCCGAATCACCTACGTACATGCACAATTAATATAGACCAATACGAAACGCTAAGGAAGTAGTTTGAGATAGGGTCGACAATACTCTCACTTGTATTGTCTTGATTCCGGTATTGTTCGTCGATCGCCAGTTCAGTACCCACACCTGGTCCAGATGTGGCACGTAGAACAAGTCCACGGGATACTTATCAGTTGCAACAACCTGGAACATTCGCGGCCATGTTAGAAAGAGTCCAACACATTCAGACCGTATGCTCACGTCCACAACAACCATCTGAATCTTAGAAATGATCAGTATTCGATCCTTATCGGGTTGTGTGGCATACACGTAACGGTTCGCCACGTTGACGGCTCGACCCCATGTACATCGGACACCTTTGTCGCCACACACGTACTCCTGGGTTCCGGGAATGATATCCGTGCTCTCGATCTGGTGGTACAGGCGGCATATGGTTGGCTCATACACCGACACCCCCCATTCGTGGAACGCGAAGAAACGCCGCTCCTCGTTGGGCGCAGCTGCAAGTTTGATTCGAAAACAGACGTAATTCGCTCACGCAGTGTCTGGGAAGGCGGTAATACAATTACGCGAATGCAATTCCAGAGGACATACGGAATGCGACCACAAAGTGGATGAAAGCAATTGCGACTTGACTTACTTGGCGTGGGCTGCTCTTGCACGACCAGGGAGCTGATGTCTCTCGTTAGTCCTCCTGTAACACGCCACATGTCGATTGTAATATCTGCTAGGTTTGCTAGCGCTCCCCGGCGAAAAAGTTACCAGTATTTGTTGCCTGGCACATATACGCTCCCGTATCAGCGAACGCGATTTGCCGGATCTTGAGCGCCGTCCCGTTGCCGACGATCTGGTACTTACGCAGACTGTCCAAGTGGAGTGCTTCGTCGTTCTTCAGCCATTCAACCTGACCAAGGGGCTAATTGAGTTAGCGTGGCGAGCGCACAGTTGCAAACGTACCTTGGGGAACGGTTCACCGGCTACATGGCAGTACATCGTAGCATCCTCCCCGGGGCGCTTGGACTGAATCCGAGGTGTAACGTGCACTTCGGGCACGGCTAGAGGAAGGTTTTTAGAGCAACCAGTATTTGTGGGGCGGCTGAAAATCTCCGACTTACTGTGCACCGTGAGGATATGCGTCTGAACCACGTCCTTGTTGCGCTGGGCGTGACAGGTGTAGTTTCCGGCATGCTGCAGTTGAATGCGGGTGAGATATAGTGATCCGTCGGCGAAGACGCGGACGTCCTCCTCATTCAGGGTCGCCAGGTCGAGTTGATTGCGCCGCCAGACTATGGGGGGAACAGGGGATCCAGTCACGTCGCATTTGATCTCGACATTGTCGCCGACGCGGACGGTCAAGTGGTTCATTTCTAGTGCCTTGTCCAAAGAGACGACCGAAACACCTTGCGACGTAAGGAGACCAAGTAGCCACACCTCAGGGGAATGTTCATCGCGCTACTCACTGTACAGTTTGCTGAATGCCACGTAGAACTCATTAATGCTTAATTTGCTATCATGGTCACCATCCTCGTATTGAATCATATTGACCAGAGTGCAGCCATTGCTCAATGAGTCCAAATGCTCTTGGCCACTGATCTGAGAACGCACGAAAGGAGAAGTTGATGTGGGACGCGACCGAAACCCTCCAGCTACTACCTCATTCAGCTCGGACGCTTCCAGGTTGCCATTGTTATTCGTGTCGTAATGCGAGAACATGATCGAGACCAAATAGTCCTTGCTGTGATTATCCTGGGACATCAGGCGCGCGTGGTTGTACAGCAGTAAATTATCCTGGAGAATCGGAGAATTGGAAGACAATGAAATTCGGATTCGGGCAAGGAGGTCAAATACTGAATGCACCACCTTCATGATTTCGTACTCCTGCATGGAGCAGTCCTGTTTGTCATAGTAAATCTCATCGTCCTTTTCATCGATCGACTCGGTGTCGATTTCATTTTCTCCAACGTGTGAATTGTAGCCAGCAGGATTGCCGGAACTCGCAATGGGATTGCCAGTCGTCTGCAACCCGGATGGTGGAAAAACTGTTTAATCGAATCACATGTGAGCTATGGGCAATGGGGATGAGTTGGAAGAGCGGTGAAAACAGTGTACGAAGAGAGCACATTTAATTTCGTTTTCATATCAACGGAAATATTTCCCCTCGCGACACATCTGCGCCCGATTCGAATGGCTCTGCTCCATCATCCTTCATTTTGCTCCAATTCGACTGCAGTTGTTGCCGGGTACAGGGACATTGCTCCTTTTTGCTCGAGCATATCCACAGGGACTTGCAACTGCGGGATAAGGCATGTGCCCACTTTATAACTCACCGCAATTTCTTCATTTTCATAGTCCGGTGGGGCCATCGTGATAGCCTCCCCCATCTGGCTACGCGGCGGTATGAACAAGCGGGGATCATAACTCTCCGTCAACGTGCCGTTTGCCACCTCCTGTACGAACGTGGGCGCCCAACCTTTACCTATTTGTCATGAAAAAAGTGCACCACAATGAGAGCTGCAGATGCGCATACTGAGGACTCCCACCGTGTTTAATGCAGTGAACACCGCGCTGCACGGAAATGGCACTTCTTGTCAGGCATGCAGCGCGGTGCAGCTCGCAATGGCTCGCGTAGATATGGCCATCGGTACCGCAGACTAATCGCCTACGGAACGCCTGAGGACATTGTCGAAGGCATACACATTCCGCTTGTCCTGCGAGGTCCAGCACGCATTCGTAACCTTTGTAGCAGTAGTGCACTAGACATGGATCTACATATTCCAATGATATATGATCACCTACATATCCTTCCTCATTAATCATACCTCATTGTCATGATAAAAAACTTAAACAACAAAATCAGAATATGATGAAAAGTCCAATAAGAAAGACATACTAAATAGACAACATCCTAAGAGGACAGGGCAGATGAAGAAAAAGAGGATTATCCTCAAGCAGGGTAAGCTAAAATAAAATAGGGGTGAACATTCCCATCCTTACTTGTTTCTAAAAGAGTGATATGTGTCGTTTCAGCTGTCAGAAGGGTCGCAGGCGTCGTTGACGTCATGTACGAGTCCCTGTGATGCCTTGACCTCTGAAAGGGAAATGGGTTGCATGATAAATTATGTGCCCAAATAGGTGCTGAAATAGAAGATGAGATGCCAGGGGAGGACGATATAGTATGGTTTTTAAGTGGATTAATTAAATTCATGCGCTTAAGGAAACGGGGACATTTTTGGGGCTTATTTCATTCGGGTCTTATTGTGTCCACCATATGCCAGTGAGTACATTAAATATTTATAGCTTAAAAGGTTTCCTGCTGAAACTGGCCAACCTTGACCAATTCTCTCTCGGTATATCGGATCGCATTTACGATCTGACCGCATTGGGTACTTTCATATAATGCTGAAGGATAACGGGCGTATTTCTTAAATTTGATTTCGTTGCATTTCCTTCCAAGTCATTGCGAATTTTATTTCCGCATCTCGGGCCATTCGAATAAATCACACCAAATTATCCTTTGAACCGTTTCTAAGACAGCGTCTGTCCTTGCAATTCCCACATTTCCTATTCGAATTGAATCACTGACCCTAGAAATGCCGTCGTGCTAGAGAATTTGCAGACGAAATAATAACGTTTTAAATAACGGGCGTCCATTATTCTGGGCGCTTTCTGCTCAGTGGGCGGAATGGAGAATTTCTATGAATACGAAACTATTAACATTTTGCACATTTTCCAGATGAAGTATCAGCAAAATAGCAGCAAGACTCAAAAGCACTCTCTGCAGTCCCAATTCCACATATTGCATTATACAATATGGAAGATGTGTCTGCCCAGGGTTCGTGCTGGACCGCTGCGGGCTGATGGGACATTCGGCCGAGTCTTAAAACATTGCGCAAAATTTACGACTGCCTCTCCTCCTTAATCATTCCAGCGAGCAGTCAAACGCTGCACATAGATGTCCAGAGTTCACTTGAAACCGCCCCTGTGCCGGAATGCCGCATTCCAGCAGAACACCGCGGAGGCGAAGTGAGCTGGCAGCAACTTGGCTCAAGCAGTGAGCCAAGGAAACGTGGGTTAAATCGGAGGAAAAGAGAGCAAGCTACGCTTCCGCTTCGAGTCAGTTCTTTGGGTGGCGAGGAAACAGGCGGCGTGCTGGAGGTGGCGGTGGCAGCAACCCTCTTGCGGTCATTTTATGTGAATGCTCGGCATGAATTCACAACGAGTTTTCAACGCGCTGGATTTTTATCGGTCGCCTGTGATGCTCAAATTGCCACTGCTACAAATTGGAGCGGTTTCAAGATGTCGCAGCACCTCCTACAGTATTCATATCTGGGCACTGCCGCAATGCCAGCGACCATCTTGATGAAATATGAATTTCTCGCTATTAGCGTCGATAATTCTGCTTTGACATTAATAATTCGTCAAAAGGACTTTATCAACTTGTGATGTGCAGCGGAAACAATTTAGTGTGCTTCTTTATTTATTGCTTTCCACGATCACTGCCGTAAAGCCTGCAGCGTAAGGTCAATGAAACCTTCAATTGAGCCATCATCCAGTCACGCTCGCTTCCCGCCAACTTGCCTCCAATATCAGTCGTTTAATAATGGAGAAATGCCACATGTGTGCAAGGCTATCAAAAAGTTTATGCTCCAACAGCTAACAGAGGAGATGGCATTAATTTAAGGTTGATAAATCCATTCAATCAAGTCAATTGTGTGATGCGCAACATGATAAAAGTGTAAATCAAGCACAAATGAAATTTCCACTATCCACCAATCTCCATCGACCACCCGAAACTCATTTAGAGTGTGAACCCATCGCGTTCGCTTTTGCTTTATGACAAATTGTAGCTTTTTCCATGCATTTAAAGGTCCATTTCCCAATGGGGCATGGCTTCTAAATTCGTCATGACAAGAGAGACCATTGCCACACCTTTCGCGAGGGCTAGCCCACAACCTAATAAGCCTGAGTCGCCAACAAATCAGGACCATTATTAGATATTGAGACGTTGAATTCAAGGCAACTACTGTCCTACCTTCCGATCTGGCTGGAGGAGTAGGACCCATATGAAGCCTCTAGAAGGATCCATTCTGGGTGGGCAATGGTCCCATTTTACTGCTCCTTTTTCTTCGAATTGGCGCGAAAACTGTGGAAGAAGAACGCTTCCAACCCTTTCGGTGTACATTGTAATTCGGATGCGAGCGGAATTAATTCGGCGCCGAGCCGTTCGGAAAAACTGTCCGCGCAATTCGCTTAATTGGCCGTGCAAACAGCCCGAATTTAATTTCCGCATTACGTCTACACTATCCGCTAGTTGGAGACAAACTTTTCGGCGACGTGGGCGCTAACAAGTTAAACAAATTCGATCACAAGTTCACCAGAAGTGCTTGGAAAACATGCAATTTGCACGCCGAAAAAGTTTACCCCAACGTCAACGTGAGTGCATGATGGAGCGGGTTGCGTGGAGCATTTAGGGGTGGCAATGAAGCATTCGAGTGCGGCGGAAAATTGCATGGCGGATAACATCGAATTGTCCGGCGTGTTGCAGCTGCAAATATTTTTCGTCCTGATTAATGCGCACTCATTCAGATTTATACTGATGCATTGCCATATGTGCGCTCCTGCTGCAGGATAATAACAGTTTTCAAATCAAATTCTACGTTAAATCGATTTTCAACTTGTGTCCTCCATCCATTTGGACACAAATAGGACTTACATCCAACGGTTTCTATTGATAAATTTTCAAATTATGTTCTTTTGCTATTAATTTTCAGGATAAATGCGTATTTTCCAAGTTATAGCATTTGCAAAAATACACTATTAACCCTATTATTACTTTTGTATTAGCAGGGGGTCTGCGGCCAACATCGCGACCTAAAAAGCCTATTGTACTGTGACCCTTTATTTAGATATCAAGTGACTTCTGCTGAAGAAAATTCAGTAGCTTCCCTGGAGGCTTTGCAATGAACAGTGGTAAAAGAAGGGATAATAACTAGTAAGAAGGCCCGTAACCTTCCGTAGTTCTCCTTTGGGTGGCTGGCAACAGGAACAGCTTAGCAGCTTGCACTCAGCGGTATCCTGCCAGTGGGCAGGAAAGGCAGGAAGGCCCCAAATATGGCGATAGCGGTTGCCTTTCTCGAAAGGCGGTCCGCTTCCATATTGCCCCCGATACCTTGAGGGCCCTTTGTCCATACCTCTACTAACCCTGCAGTAATCTTAAGAGTGTGCCAAAACAGCAGAATATGATGAATTGAAATGAATATTTGAAACAATGCTTTTGCTAAGACTTTAAATGTTCTATTTCAATTTGCTCCGAATTCATATTTCATTGCAACGTCAACAGGAAATAGAAAAACGCGCGAATAAATAACCGGAAGTAAAAAGTACACAAACATTTACGCCGCCAAGCGCAGGGCTTTCAATGATATTTACTCAGAAACAGTCGCGCACGCAAGTGCATTAATTAGAGTTATTAATGCCAGCCCGCCTGTCTAATGCAATCAATTAAACTACCATCCCCCAACGCATCCCTGTGATTATTAAATGGAACGCAAATGAAATTCGCGCGTATGCATTGGGGGTCTCAATCAAATGCAATTTTCTTTGAACGCACAAACGTGTTCGACATAAGAATCCTGGCGTCAGGATGAAGGACGAGCCACGTGCTCAGCTGTAATCGATCGTATTATAATTGATGTGATTTTTTATCGTCGCGCTGCAGGAATACAAATAGCTCCATTAATCTACCCCCGCTCGAGCAGCTTCCTGGCACACATTCCACTCCGTAGGAAACATGTAATGTCTTCACGCCTAATTGCTAATTATGCGCAAGGACAATTGGAGACTGCACGTCGTCGGCGCGCGTATTTTTTGCAAAGTTGTGTCTTCATTTCGCTCTTTGTTTCACGTGCGCCCTCTTATTCCGGGTGTGCGAATGCACGTCCGACTTACGTGACCGAGAATAATAATTACGCCAAGGAGCCGGGCGAGGACGAGAATTCGCGCAGGAAGACGGCGGCTAAAGGACACCCTGCTGCGAATTATGAATCCTGCGAACGCCTCAGCTATATTACAGCCATGGCAGACGCGTCCTGCTCGCCTGATTTACGAGCCCACTCTGCCGCCACCCTGGATGCGCACATGTGCAGGCACGTTCGCCGGATACGACAGACAAGGACGACGGCGATTAATGGCCGCTCGTCCTGTGAAATCTGTACCCCGTTTCACAACTGCACATGCGCAGGGGTTCCCAGACATTCCTAATTATTCGTCATAACTTTTAAGTTATAATAGCATTCTTAGCTAGAATTCAAAGCACCCCCTGACTTAGACCCACCACCTGCTGGGAGAAGAACTGGGGGAGGCCGGAAGCGACGTTTTTGCGATGTTAAAACCATTCGCTGGCGCAAAACTATCCCGGAGGGTGTTTGCTGTCCTTGCTAATGCGCTCGATGGAGGCTAGGATAAGAGGAAAAGTGCACATCGCTGTTAGAGCGATGAAGAAGAAGGCGCCGGCGAAAGCCAGTGATCAAAGATGAAAACCAGTGAGACTGTCATTGCTGGAGCAAGTGGAGCAAATGAGGTAATGGAGAAGGAACGCAGGGAGGAAGAAAAAGTGGCGATGGCGATGGAAACGAGCGGAAAAACACGCCGAGCGCCAGCAACGCACCAAAAAATGATCAAAATTGAAGCGCGCCCCGTGGTGTATTTAAATAATTCTTCATTTCCATCAAAGTTAATTAAAACGTGTAATTGAGGGTGTTTGAGTAATTACCCTGCCAGATTACTAATTAAATTTCGCCGTCGTGCGGCGCTTCAATCAAAATTCATCATTTGAATTCATTTGACTCCCAGCTTCGTGACCATTCGAATTAGGCCAAGAAAGGGCGGTTAGGATCGAAAGATTGCTGATTTTCGTGCAATTCAGCAGAATAGGGTATTGACGAAAGGTGGTGGAGTGGTAAACTCATACGCAATCGAGTGGATATCTGATGATGACATAAATTGGCAGCGCTCGCATATAGGACGTGCAGATGCAGACTAATTTAATTTTAGGGCATAATTAGATTGCGTTACATCTTCCCGCCGTTGACGCCGCCTCCTCCTCAACCCCATCTAGCAGCACCACTCCAAATATCGTGGCGGAGTTGGCGATAATATCAATTCGCATTCACGGCTTCGTGTGCACTTAACACACTTGATACTGCGAGACAATGGCGCGGGGATGAACTTCTTCGCACCCCCGCAGCATGTCAATTGTTTGGGAAAACAGAATCGACTGTTGCCGAGATCGGAAGCAATTTGCAATGTGTGCACTTTATAATCAAATGAGAAGCCACCCGGAGAAATCCTCGTCATGAAGTTTTCTCCTACTCCTTGTTATTTTCCCTATTTAATGTATATATATATAGACTATCGCCTATTTACCCCTTTTCCTCACCAACTCCTTCCCTTTCTTATAACCCATTGTCGTATTATTCGCCTCTTCCATTTATATTCTTCTTTTCTTCATTATTTCTCCTCTCCTGTTCTCCCACGTCTTCTTCAGTCTTATACTTTTCCTCCTCCCTCGTGATCTAGCCTCCCATATTTCTCTCGTTTACATGTTATTGCTCATTCTCAGCCTGTGGGCCCTCCACTCCAACTGTCTTCTTTCGACAAAACTATCGATGTTCTTCATTCCTAGATCTTCTCTTAGTTCTGTGTTTTTGATAAGATATCTCATTTCAACTGCCCAAATCTCACATCTATAGGTTAGCGTTGGTCTGGACTATGTTTACTTTAAGCTTAATTTCCTTTCCAATTTCCTTCTTACCCGCTATGAGTTTGTTCATACCATAGAGCAATTTATTGGTGTTTGTTATTCTGTAATTTAGATCTACGTCTATTTAAATTAAACGAAAATGAATACTAAAGAAGCGATTGCTTAACGTAAGCCATCAGCGAATTAATACGTTTATTAACTTCCCGTAATTCGTCTTCATGCCTGTGGCAATCAGTTTAATTGATTTTCTCTCAATTTCAAAGGCGAAATCCGAGTGGGAACCGAGTACCCATTTGCAAATTGTTTGTAAATGCTGTGATTAGCGATATCGCTAATTACAATGGATCTGGATCACGACCGCAAGTATCTTCGTGCAAACATCAAACAGGGGCTCGAATGAACATTTTCCAGCGAGCGAGCAAGCTCACAATTGAATAAATAATTGCTGCTATTTTTCAAAGAGGCAAAGTGCGCGAAGAGGAAACTATATATTACCGTACACCGGGCGCATTGGCATCCGCATTGAAATGCAATATAAGTCTACAATTGAATTCAGTCTGCATGAGTTCCATCGACATTTTCAAAGTAGCAGCTTTGTTGTAGTTGCTCCTCGCTACTGAAGAGAAGACATACTCCGCCTCTAAATACAATAGATGATATCACAACCTATCTTACAACTTCTCAAATCGCAATTTTATTGCTAACTATACGTTGAGCAGTTTCCTATTTATTGTTCAATTCCAGGAAAGCTTTTTACGAACATATTTCTTAACCAATGCCTTGCTATGAGTTTTTCTTATTTTCCATCCTCCTTAGCAGAATCAATTACTTCATGATATACTCAAAGGCGTACAAGGATGATGTAGTCTGCTGAAATAAGTGCAGATTGGGAGGGGTCGCCTCAGTCGCTGTGATAACGAATTTACGCTCAATTAATATTGGCTGCCTGTGTAATTAACTGCTAATGGTCTGTTAGAGATCCATCAAGGCAGTCGCCGAGATGGCGCGAGAGGAAGCCGCAATAGGGGGTGGCATACGTGCCATGCATAACCGAGCAGGGGTTATCTGCTGTCGCTCGATGCATTACTCGTATCAGCGGCTTTCTTATTGCCGCTCCTTCGTCCTTGCGCCACAAAGGCGGCGGACCGACAACGCCCGATTGCCCGGAATTGCAGCGGCCTTTAATTACATGCCAGCCGGAGTGGTTATGAAGCGGCTGTTAATAATAAATTATAAATTGCTCCCCTGCAACCTCCCCTGCTGGCGCTATCCTGCGTATCGAGAACCCGGTTTGCGCTTCGGATAAGCGCGACACTCTCAGATAATTAAAAATTGATGCGGGAAACTTTCCCGCGCTGACGGACGCCAGGAAAGTATGAAATTGGCGGATGACGTGAGGAGAATTGATGACAACGATTCCGGCTCGGACAATAATCTAACATCCTGTCGCGGACGTTCCTGCAGAAGGGCAAATGAAGTGAATTTCCACGAATGCCCTCGCATATTATGTCCCAATCCACACCTGCCCGCAGCTTCTCTTCTATTTTCATCAATTCATTTCCGGCTTTCCATTCGTAATCGTGCCACGTCCGCAAATTTCATCGGAAAACAAGACCATCTACCATGAATTCACTCGGTGAAATCTTTATCGAATGAAATTCCTCGTATTTTATAATCATCCTGAGAACAAAACTCTGAATTGCCTCAATTAATGAAGTAATGAATAGGATAACGAAGATTCTTCATTTGCTGTAAGGTGCTTTCATTCCCATCTTTCAGATTGCAATTTTCTTTAAAATCAATATTTACTTTCATTACTCTTTAGTGGAGGATCCAGCGTTGGTTGGGTTTTACAACAATACGGTTCCGCGGTATCCAACGCACTGATCGATATCTCAGTACCTTTTGTCAGGGAAAATTGTGGCTTTTTCGCTATAACTTTCGAACCATGAGGTTTTTCCAATTTTCCTTCCCGCAGTCATTGTCTCAGGAGATCACGAACCATGCCCAATATTTAAATTTAGGCGCAAATCAAAAACATACAGCGAACAGCCGGACAGAGGGATAGTCATATTTACATATGTCGCAGTGAAATGGTTTTATCTAAGATTTCATGATATCCCTAAACAATTATACTGATTTAACAAAATAAAAGTTTTACAGAAAAAAGTCTACAAATATTATTCATTATGGGCTTTTTTCTATTTACATTTCTAGGTATACTCAAACAAGTTTGGTGATGCTGAAAGTGCACTAGACAGAATAATAATTGAACAACCTGAATCTTGTTCGGAATTTGTTTCTGAAGAACAACAATTCCAAATTGACAGTTTTTTACAATTTTTGAATGCATTTCTCCATAGCAAATACTTTGTCGGTAACTCAGAATATCTGCAGCGCAAATATAACTGATATAAAAAAGTATTAGTGCTAATAATATTAAAAAAAATAGTTGTCATCTGCCTGATGAAGACACTGTGTTGTCGAAACGCGTTGCATAGCAACTACAAAGCCTTTTAAACT
>JAOEHK010012965.1:0-11313 GCA_025447835.1 Labidoglobus nevermanni | reverse complement strand
AGATGTGTCATTTACGATGGTCCACAAATTTCAAATGAATTTTTAATATTCGCATTACCGCGAATTTGCAGTCACCACATCCATAAAGTCTTTCCTGGTATTTTATTTCCGTGGTATCCAAGTAATTGTCATCGGGTACTCCCCGTGCTTGACCGGGAGAAATAGTGGCTCGCGTGTTCATTTAGGTTGGTCGTCCCTGCCATAGACAGTGCTAGCGGACAACCACTGGGAATACCCAGTGTCCTCTCATTCAAAGATGGGTATTCCCAGTGCCCGTCCGTCACCTAGGCGTAAATATTGTCAGTTAGGAGGGCGACAAAATTTTCCTCCGCACCGGGTGGCAGACAACCACGCTACGCCACTGATCTTTGGTATTCCTCAAGTAATACAACCATGACAATGCTGGTGGCTCCTTCATTAGTTTTAAATAAACGTCATAAATTGTCACATTATACGAAGCTACTATTTCTTAACCTACGTCAATTTAAAACATCTAACTCTAATGTTATATTGACGTTAAATTCAGACACAATTCATAACATGCCACCACCAATGATACCAGAATTGAAACGCCTCTAGATATAATGACAAAACAATAATAAACTTATTTAACGATCTAAATTGTAACCAACCAAAAGTAAAAACTAGACCGAATTCGGAAACATCATCGCCACAACTGCTGTTCTTCTGGCCCATTATTTCTTGAGCATTACTCATTAAAACTTGAATGAAGCACAGATTTATAAACTGGCAAAAATATACTTCTAAATTGGACGGGAGGAAGCTAAATAATTACCTGCGTAATTGCGGTAATATCAACTGACTGGTGTGTTTGCATGCTTCCACGCAGCTCCGCCGTAACTTCCGGATCTTTTCACGCAGTTCCGGGCAGTCCCGCGTTTGCCCAATGTGTATAAGTAGATCTCGGAATAAAGCCACTTGTCCGTTTATGTCGACAATCAACTGTAACAAGTCAATCTACGTTAGAGATAACACTAGCTATTCGTCCTGCGACCTATTAAACACTCTTTGTGGAATACAAAACAGGATATTTCCTTCATTGCACGCGTATATATGACGGTTGCAGAATGCATATGCGGACATGTTTTCAATGCTAATTATATTTCCGCTCTTACATTTTCCTCACTGCAGAGCACAATTACCTCATTTTATTTGTGTAAGCTGACATAATAACAACGCAATAAGAGGGCAAACCTTCATATCAGGTCCCGGAATTGTTATGGTTAACAAGCCCAGCGCATTTTTCGAGCAGTTTACGAAACACAATACCTGTTATTATGTAATCTTGTTACAGATATCGCTAGAGATTAAATTCCAGAGAGAAATACAAGAATTAATAAGGGTTACATTAACAATGAAACATTAGACATCTGAGCATTTGCTGCTTTTCCATTCCATTGAACAATCCTTCAATATCTTGCGATGTTTGAATAACCTGCTTAACCGAAAAACAAAATAATTTACAATGCATTTGTTTGTTCCGTATCTCTGTCATATTTGCTTTCAATACATATATAATTGGAAATTGAGTAAATATTTCAGAGGTTCATTTCTTCTTCACCTTTCTACGAATCGTCTATATAAGGTGGAGGCTATGGAGTTGGTTTATTGGGAGAGACTGGTGAGAACGGTCCTGCCTCAGTGGAGACTAGGAACCGACTGATTACAAACTCGTCAACTATTTCCCAGCCTGCTACGCTCCTTTCATCGGTAGAGACAAGCAGGCTTAGACTCCCAAACGAGGTCGCCACAAGGCTAGTTTGTCCCATATTCGGAATTTTGAAAAGAAATTTTTGCCTATAGTCAAAGATGATAGATAATATGTCTACTGGAGAGAGTTTCGATCTTATAACATAGTGAACAATTTTTCCGTGTCTACGTATCGATCCCAGCACAATAGTGTCGCATCTTTGGAAGTTAGCACTACACGACACCCCCTAGATTTCATTTCAATTATCTTAAATAGACGTCCTTAATTAACTTAATGTGTATTTGGCGTCGGATTTAGTTCGAGGGCGATGATATCCGACGAAACCGCAGCAAATCCAGAATGTGCTTCTATGGCTTGGATCACATGGAATTTGAATGGGATTTCGTGTTTAGCTTAGCCGCCAATTTCTTTTCGTGTCATTTTATTGGCCATGAGGCTATATTATTCAAATACTCAATGAAACGTGCCCTATGAGCAGATCTATCCTTTGGGGCAGATTCAATTTCAAATGCTAGATGCTGGTTCAGGGTAAACCCATCTAACTCTCAGCGACTTGCCACTTTCTGCGTAAATTGAAATGTTTAGCCTATCTTTTCAAATGCAAAAGGTTAATAAATATATGATAACGTAACCTTAAATTGCAAACTATATTCTTCCTATACTATATATTCATATTAGCTGAAACTTTTATAAACGTTTATTGCCTCAATCTGTTATGAAGCAAAACGCAACACTTGCTCATTTGACACTATGTTCACGTTGTTTATTGCGTTTAATGGCACATTAGTTAATACTTCTACATCATCGAGAGCAAGATGGGAACGCAGCCAAGAAACGAAATGCTGGCAAACTTTGTTAGGCGACATACCTCCGAGCACGTACACTCTTAATTTAATGTTTATAAGAAAACATAAATCAAGGAGTCATAAATTCTGGAGCCGGTCTAGGGCGCCTTCGTGCGGATTAAGGTAGCAGTAGCAATGGCAATTGCAGCACAAGCGCCATTTGTTATCTAATCGTCTCGAAAAATCTCCGACCCATTAATTAGCATATTCATTGCAACCACACGACATGCCCATGCGTTATGCTCTTGCAACTAGGCCAAACTGGCAACAGTATACGCCTCTAATAACAATCTGCGGTCGTTTTTAACATAAACCCTTTGTTGACTTATGCAAAATATGCCCCTATTAATTTGCATAATGAGTTGTCACTTCTCTCCGTACTTTAATACATTTTGTGAATATATTGAAGTTTCATACAATAAAAATGAAGAAAACACAAATCTGGATTCAAGCGGAAAGCACTATAAAACATATAATTTAGGTATACTTAATAAGCTATAATTTAGAAACTCTTTTTGCATTTCACACTTTCTTCAACAATTTACATCTTGTTGCAAATGTCTGAACTATTTTCTGCAATAATTAGTCGCATTGAACAAAATAATTACAAGAACAGCAACTTAAGAACGTAACCAGGAAAATGGATGCTAGGACATACTGGTCATACTTATTCACTTCTTACCCTCAAGTCAAAATATAAAATATGAATGAGGACCACTTTAATAACAATTTCAAAGAATTGACAAAGGCTATATTTTCATCAGGACAACTTTATAGATCGAAAAAGGTAATTCTTATGCATACAATAGAGAGATAAGCTTATCCCACTACTATAAAACACAATGCTTTGGTATCAACATAATTATTAATTAAACTGAATAACCTGCGAGCATTGCAACCATACGTCATCATATAAAATCCTTCTCTGAGCGTAGAAAAATTAGCGCATTCTATTTAAACATTAAAACAATAAATTTTCAATGTGAACAGAACCAGAGAATTCCTACAATTGCGTTCGTTATTATTCGCTCATGGCTTCCAGCGCGCTTGAAATTTCTCAGTTGTTATCCGACATGCATAAATAATCCAGGCCAGATAGACATTGCAATTATATGTAGTCTTCGCTTACATGTGTCAACAATGTATATCTTGTTATTCCGCATGTGCACTCAACAACAACTTGAAATAAACTAATGCATCTTCCACCATTTCTACCACATTCTACATGTCATTTTTCACAAGCATGTTCATGCATTTTAATTAGCGACGAAAGTGCATAAATTAATTACATTGGGCTTTCATAAGTGATGTTTTGTTACATTGCTACTACTAATTTACTTTCTGGGAACGGGCTATCTGCTTAATTTTAATAGAAACATGATAGAATGGCATTGTGGCACTCGTAGTTTAAAATATTTTACATTCTCCGTTTGAAATTGTAACAAACGGATTATCCCCATCTTTCTACTGCATTATAATTACTAATTTAACGATGCAAGAATAAAAACTTAAGCGAAAAAGTTAGGACCTTAAGTTCCTTCCAGATGTTAGATCAGTGATTACCAAAATGGTCGATATCGGCCCCAATAGTTATTCACATCTCGTAGACTAGATGTGAATAACTATCTACGTAAGAGTAAAGCCAATGTCAGTTCATGGGTAGACCAGTGATTCCCAAAATGGTCGATATCGACCCCTAGGGGTCGATTTTGACTTGTAAAGAGTCTACGATAATGAAACTAGAAATTAGGGGTCTACGAGATGAAGAGGGGTTTATGTAAGAGTAAAGCTAATGACAGTTCATAGGTGAAACTTGCCAAATCCGGTAACAGTGCTAGTGTACAAAGCACGGGGAATACCCTGGGTCCCGTCACGAAAGATGGGTATACCCATGCTTATCCGTCACTTGGGCGTAGTAACGATAGTAATAGAAGTAACGCCACAGGTAATCGCAAGGACCGAAACCTCGGGTATTCCCGGTGCTTGTCCGCTGCATCCTGACTTAAAGTAAAGAGGTAAGGAGTCTACGGGACAAAAAAAGTTTAGGAAACACTGCCGTAGCCAGTACTGGCGGACAAGCACGGGAATACCCTGGGTCCCTATACTCAAAGGTGGGTATTCCCCGGGCTTGACCGTCACTTGGGCGTATATACTGCCAATTATGGCTATACAAGTAGTAATTGAAGTAACGCCACGTCTATGAAAAGCAACAATGTCGGTAAGGGATCTACGGGGCAAAAAGTTTGGAACACACTGTTAGATAGATCTACGTAAATATATACTACAGAATTAACTTTGGTCAAATGTAATATTTTTTTGTATTCCTTTCTATCAACTAACCTAACTAAAACAAAACTAAAAAATTATGAAATATAAGTTTACTATAAAGTCTACACTATTATAGATATCAAGTTTCACTCCCTACCCACGCTACATCACTCTGCAATGTGGAATTTAGTTGAAAAGTGTACTGCTAGCACGTTTCGGTGTATTTTCGATTTGCACGGATTTGCTAATAAAATTTTGCGACTTCGATTTGCATGCTTTTCTGGTGAACCGATCTTCCATAAAAATCGGAGGATAGGTGTATCCCCTGTCCACTGACCGCTTGGATTTGTTTAGTGTACGCCATTATGCGAGTATGCAGACAATTGCAAATTTCAAATTACAACGCTCCGCTAGGAATTAAACCAATCACTTGCGGTATCGCATCTCTATACCTTAACCACTACGCTACCGAGCAGTTATTTGCATAGTAATCATTTTCATAATGTTCTCAATGGGAGCTTGTACTACGGGAATATAAAGACCAGGATTTTCTTACATATGCCATATATTGGCTTGTAAATCACATTGCATTTTATTTCCATTTGGAGAATCTCATATCTTCCATTATGCTTGGGTAAATATTTTAATCCGACAGTCTACTAGTTTGTTAATTTATGCGCCAATAAATTTTCAATTAGAATGGTCACATCTCATGAATCCCGCATAAACTTCAACTTATTCTTTCCTCTCGTCAGCTTCTACTTCGACGATGTCGCAGATTAGCTTTTTAAAATAATCTTTATGTTGAATGCCATTCCATTTCTCGTCATTTGCCAGAATTTCGCCTCAATTATGGCATCTGTCTTCCCGTTCCATATACGGTCAAATGACCAACTAATAGAAACTATAATAGAAGTCATATTTCGGCTAGTTTTTAAGAGATAAATTTGAATTTAAACATGGTCACACATGGGAAGTTGTTCATTGAAATTTGACTTCAGTATTCAATCAGACTTTTCTGGTAATTGTGCACAAAGTTACGAAACACCGTTAATTTTTCTCTGAAGATATTTGAAAACGTAGGAATAAATCAAGATAATGAACACACCGCTGGCACTGATTCAATATCGTGATGACTGCTCATTGCACTTGCGATGATCTGCTTGGTATCATGCATATGCACTCATCGTCCGCGCCAGCAAGGATTCGAACATCTCGAGCGTGGAGCTTTTGTCAAGGCAGGACCGAAACGCCACTAGGGAAGCCACGCACTCACTGAGGCGAGGAACACGCGAAGGACGCGGAGGACTAGGTGGCTGTGTGTAAGTCCTTGCCTTAGGGCGCATGACAACGCGTTCATCAGCGGCGTGCCAGCTTCGCACCACCATGCATTATTAAGTGCCTTAACAAACAGGCGATTGAGGAAAATCGTACGCGAGTACCAAGCAATCGTAGTAAGTGCCAGGACGAGCGTGGCCTTTAGCAGATCAGTGGCTAAAACAGCTCACGGAGGAAACAGGAAACGCTCGGGAAAACGCGCTATCTTGATTGTGGTGATTTAATTAAATCCTTCGTTACGATGAACTTTTTTCTCGTTTCCACTTTACCAAGTTCAACATAGACCAGAAATAATAAAATCAGATAAATATAATCATTTTAAACAAGACGAAAGAATGAACATCGAATATTACTACAAGTTCTCTGAGATAATCTAACAAGTCACCAATTTTTGGCGCGCATTTCACGAGGCAAATGTTTACTACCTCAACCGTATATAACAGAAGAATATTCATTTCTAGTACTATTAATTAACATTAAATTTAGCATGTTCTCATTAAAAGATTCACGCAAAAATCTTGCAAGCAAATGCAAAGTTTCCGCACGTAACTCTCAAAATGGCGTTTAAAAATAATCGGAATCGTAAGGCAACGTTAAAGGTTGATTCGGCGAAGCCAATTATTTTGAAATAGAGATGAGAATCCGGCTAAATGGCAGCAGAACAAATGAATCAGCGTTTCGCGTGATGCCTGTGCTCATCGTGCGAAAAAAACCGATGAAATGAGCAAATGGCGCGTACGAAGGAAGCCACCGACTTCAGCTGGTGTACGACGCAAGATTTATGTTAAAAGTTTTGTCTTTGGATGCCTGTACGTGATTATAATACCACATAATACTCTGCTTTGTGGGCTAATTGGACTTCATGTCAAGCAAGACTGTATTTGCTCGATTTTACCAATGTATAACAAACGCCTTAACTACCACGTATGAAAATATCCCGGACTCCCCAATACACTTGATTAATCTCCATAATTGCATCCCTTGTTCCTAGTTATTACAAACAAAACAGGCAAATTTGTAAGGTTTTCAATGCGTACGAAATGTTTCGAAACGAATGAAAGCCATTGCCACTCTCAGCAAATGTTTGCATAGCAACTTTTAATATTAGCCATCGCAGGAAATGAATTATTCAAGCCAATATGTGGTCAAAGTTTTTTAGAACTCCATCGACCATTTCAGTGGCCATCGCTTATTCAATAAACGCCTCCAACGCCTTCGAAAATCGATTATGGCTTTCAATATGATGATTTCACTTTCATGGCCAAATAATAACTCTATTTATTCAAGTGCCGATCATGATTGAAATAACCGAGGGATACAAAAACAGAAAGTAGGCTCATGTGTTTAGTAATAAACGCAGGTGTTGGGAAATAAGGTTATACAGGTTCTAAAGAACTCTGATAAGACCAGTGATCACTTAGAAATAATGTGAAAAGAGCAATAAAAGAGCAGACATTGAGAAGAATATATGAAATTTATGGTCGCCAGATGGTTAAGATTAGTCATTCCCAAAGTGGGCGCTACCGACCCCTGGTAGGCGTTGCAACGATTTAGGGGGACGGTGATGGACTCTCTAAGCCAGCATGGCCATGGGTTTCAACATGCTTATCCGTTGACTTTACATGCCACTCTCTACCAGGGATATGTCGGGGTGTCCATGAATAAAACATCTGCAAATGGCGGAACGGACAAGCCCGGGGAACTCCAGTGTCTGGCGGTGGACCCACGGGTATTCCCAGCTGTACTTGTCCCGGTCGGGGCTGTATGCGAAAAAAGTTTGGGAACCACTGGTTAAGAGGTACAACCCAATAATGAAAACTTAAAATATATAAAATAAATAATTAAAAAAGATCGATTGGATATTGTGTGCAGCTAAGGCGTAATGAATCCGCTGGACAGGATATTCACACTTGCTGGGGCAATCTCCGCCTTCAGCATCTTGCTACATTCTGGAAATGTCACAGAATGATAAACGACGAAAAAGGAGGTCAAGATTAATATGAAACGGACGTATTCGAGGAGCTCCTAAGGAATGGAAATGGGAAGGAAAAAGCATTGAATAGAGATGGGATGTAACCCAAACTATGTGCTCCATAGCGTGTAGTGCCATTATCTATCTAATCTCTATGTTTATCTTGATAATTCGCAACAATTAAAAGAATTAACTGACTATACATTTGACAACTTTATGTTTTGCTGTGGTGTTTTGCACTGAAAATAACATTTCATGTTTGTCTTTATAAGCAAGGCTGATATATCAAATGAATTGGGATCTTTGACCATTTCGGTTTATTAATTTTATCCGTTCCTTGTTTCTCCATTAATCTATATTTAGCCTTAGTATCACTAACATCGTTCCCCTCGGATCAGTTCATTTTTTATGCTTACATCTTGTATTACAACCTCGAGAGGAGTAGTAATACGATACTATGCGGTTTTATAAGTATTAGGAATGGGATTCTGACTAATCATATTATATTTTGAAAATTCAATAATTGAATATTGGATATTTTTAATATTCCGCAATATTTCTCAGAATTTAATTCCGATTTTGCAGCAAAATTAACTCTTTAATTGACAAATAATTATATCGATACGTAGGATCGTTTAAACAGAAATTCAAAAGGCTTGATCTATTGCAGTCATCATAAACAATATGGTGTCATTATATGGTATTGTTTAAAACAGCGTTAATAATGCAATACTGCTTTAAATTCAATATAATTCATTTCACTGCCCATGACACTTGACTATTGCTATTGTTGGTGCGCAGATATGGCAATCTATTGTATTATATAAATATAATATGCTCAATACTTGCAACTGTAAATTATATAAATACATGCAACCCTTACATATCTTAATGCCAATCTTACCATTACCCATCTTGCTCGCATATTCTAGTTTGATTTCATTGAATTCTATATAATGCATAAGCCAATTCTGGACCCTTACATCTATACGTCCTCACGGCGAAGTTCCCAGTCGCTTACTCAAAGTGGTAGATAATAGGAGTTGCTGTTGCAATTCATTATTGCATACATGCTACAATTAGCTTACATGACCAGTGTTTGCAGAAGACTGGTTACGGCCAATTCTTATTTCAACTATTTTTCGCCTATAATTGTAACAAGCAGAGAAGTCGTTCGCCCTAGCGGGTTCCTGAATTGAATCTGTGATCTCTGAAACCAATTTTGTGTTCCTATCAATTTTTGTCTTGCTCGGGGGAATGCTAGTAATCGAAAAGTTTTTATGTATGTAATATTTAGTAATATTACACCAGAGGGATGTAATGCTCGAAATCATATATGAATTACATTTGTGCAAAGTTTATGGTAGATGACCTGCAGCAGTCTCACTTATATCCATAATCGTACAAAAGAAATGTTTTCCTTTTATGCCTCTCGCCAGTGCCGGCTCCAGAACCCGATGTAAAAACAGTCATTGACGTCCCTCAAAACAGCTTTACAGAAAATCGGTCATTATGATGTTCCAAGATGCTGCGGACAAGAACGAGGAATACCCGAGGTGTCGCTATAAGACGACGGGTATCGTATTCCCCTTGCTTGACCACTACTTCTTATCACAAGGACTAATTTTTATGTGTGTACAATCAATTGCGACAGTGTCATTAGGAAGGGCAGCAAGATTGAAGAAATCCAATCGCTCTTCAAGAGATTGAAGGAGTTTGAGCACCATTTCTTTTTTAAGTCGAAAATGTTGGTAAAATAATAAATCTGTCATTGAATTAAAATGATCACTGCATATATTTATTTATCTAGGAATATCTCCTCCAAAATTTCTTGCATTACTGCGTGAAATAACAAATTGTGGGCAAACATTTTAGGTTAAGTAGAGTGTAAGCGGCCGTTCTAGCTAACTTAAATTTAAATTCGTCGGTGCAACGCAAATTTAAGTTAAGTAACCGTTTTAACCATGCTTAGCACTAGGCTATATCGGTGAGATCGGCCATAAGTGTGCTTCCAACTTATAGCGTCACGATGCAACGCATCGATTGCTTTCACCTGGAGCCGGCCCTGCCTCTCGCCATCTCTAGACTTTCTCCTCTTTATTCCCATTGGAGTCTTTAGTCTTTACTGACTGATGAAGAGACAACGCTAGCGTTGCTGCTAACCCACTTTTCCGGCTCACAGATTGACAATAACAAAGCAATGAGTTAAGGGCCGACGTGGTGATCCTAAGTGCCGTCGAGCACCAGTGCACAAGCTATTGTGAACGAGTCGACAGTCGAAATAAGAAAAAAAGCATGAAAAGCAAGAAATCTAATTTTATATTTGTTCACATTCTACACCGCCTCAATTTTAGTATAGTGTGTATTTTTATAATTATTATTACAATTTCCAATTATCCTTTCTGTTATCATTGTCCCAGGAGTACACCGAACACGATTTTGGACATTGTACTTCATTGCGATCGATTATTTTTATTTTAGACGTAAATCAATAACACACAAACGGATGGACATTCGTATAGAGATAAATGTTGAAACCATTATCAAATTTTTAAGATAAACAAACTACCAACGCTTGAAAATGAAGGCGGCAGGGATCTTAATATAATTTCAGAAAGTTTTTGGGAAAAACTGATCCAGAATGAAATTAGAAATCCTTAACCACTTAAGAATATAGCATTAAAGACAATTTATTCATTTTAAGCATATGATACATGACTTAGCATCTCAAGGAAACCGCAACATTTGTAAGAATTAATTTTCAGAAATCAAGATATAAGGACATTTTAAATGAGTTGGAAAGCTTTACAAAATATACAATTAATGCAAATTTCTGGAACATAAAATTAGAAAGACAGGAATAAGACAATAGAATTATATATACCACAAATTAGCAAGATCTGGCTTTTGTGGAGACAACGGCAATGAGAACAAAGAGGAGGACATTGTAGCAAGAAATCCTGTAAGATAACTAATAAGTCAAGGTATAAAGCAGGAAAATTTGAGATGAAGGTGTATAGGGTTAAAATAAGACTACATGGATCGGAAATGTCAGAGTTACAAGAAATAACTGAACCATTTTTTTTTTTTTGTTACGTCGGGATCGGTCTACCTACGGTTCCCTGCACCTCGGTCCTTTCGGTCCTTTTGTGCTATCC
>JAOEHK010012954.1:0-11314 GCA_025447835.1 Labidoglobus nevermanni | reverse complement strand
ATCTCAAATCTTGTTCGTATCTCAAGGCAAAATATCCCTGGCTCGGCAGTTCGTATCTCAAAACATTCGTATGTCAGAGCATTCGTATATCAAGGTACCAGTATATCGGGATCCCATGCTCTCCCTACTGAGTTCTTATATTGTTATATCGAGGCGTTTCTTAACCGGTTCTCTCATCATTTGCCGTCCAATTGGAACACCACTTTTATATGGTTATAAAGCCAATAGGAATATTGTAACAATAATAAACATTTGACATGAGACATGAGTTCGTGCATGGAAAGAAATCTTAAAGGAGTCAGCAATTTTGTACAGGAATTGTAATCCATTAGTGGAAAATGCGTAGCATATGAATTCCCTTAGAGATTGATCATTTCAGAATGGCTGAAATGTGAAAAGAAAGCCTCGCAAAACTGGCTAAACATGCACACTTGCGAAAAGGCAATTGGGAAAGCGAAAAGGGCATGATTAGCGATATTGCACTTCGCCCACCTAAATGCGGAGTTCGCGTGATCACCCTTCAATCAAATGCAATCTTACACTATTACATTTTTATACTGTTCCTTCATTATTCCTATATTATGTGTTGCCCAATTTACTCAGTATCCACACGCATTTGGCCTCTATTCGTCGAATGAAGCAAAGAGCAACTTGTTTCACGAATATCTTCTGTTTCATAGTGAGTACAGAAGCGAATTCGGTGTTGGCCAAGACTCAAGATATTTATGATTCATTTCTAATTACAGGCGCATATTTTCTGCCAACATTTCATTGAAAAATGAGCTGAAATCTAAACGTAGCAAGCAAAGTGTGGTTATGTGACGACCATGTTTTTTCTTCAAAGTCCTGCTGCCATTTGCAAATTTATTTTTGCGTTGGAAATGATTCGAATTTGGACGTATTCAAATGCGCATAATGATGATAATCGCAATCGTTTAACGGACGCATTATGTAGGCAATAAGACTATGTACTTTATTGAAATAAAACTCAACATTTTTGTCGTTTTAGATGCGAAACTTTTGAAAAGCCGGCATATGGAGCAAGTGAACGCAGTAAAATCGTTGCAGCGGCACAAAAACTACGATCACAAGTACAAAATGATAGTGACTGTCGCTGAAAATGTCTTCACAGTCATTCAAAGCAGTCGTGCTTACCTGGAATCGTCCGGATTCATTCCTGGAGTGAGTGAATTCCCCTCGGACGAAACTGTCAGAGACGCCTTATCAAATGTGTTGGAGAACACGATTTTGTTCTCGGAGATTGTGCTCCGTCTGCCCGACATCTCCGCATCGGTGCTGAAGATAAACAACAATTGGGACGTGCTGTTGCAATGGAGCCTCGCATTCACCACGCAGATGAATTATTTATTGGATAAAAGTACAATGAAACTGCTGCACCTGGTCAGCCAAGAACTGAATCACGTTTCCCGAGAAGCAGACTTTGTTAATCCATACCGCAAGCCGCAAATACGAGCGGAACCTAACGAACTGAAGAAGAAAGTGAAAGTCATTAAAAAGGGACCACGATTACACACTGACTTATGAATTCATAGACAATGTTGAATAACACACATGTGGTTTCTTTAATTTCTCAACAATGCTCTGCTATGCTTAAATATATATAGTTTCACAATCTATGAAACAACAAACTAAAGTCATTATACATCTGTCCGTAATATTGATAATGCAATAAACTTCGTAGTTCTCTTTGTTCTCATCAACACGCTTTATCGATAAGAAAGATTTACAAGTCAACACTGTACAAGGAAATAAGATTCTTACAAATCACTAATATATCATCAATCTGCTCAACTGTTCGCATAATATATCATCACATAATATTAGAGGGAATGAGACTTTCCTTACTAGAAAGTCCACCTTTCAAAAGTATTACATCTGCGTAGTGATAACGTTGTTCATTGCTAGTCTTTGTTACAATTACACTGCTCAGATGCGTCTTCGACGAAACAATCGCCTACGGTACTCCTAATTGAACCTTTCATTGATAGGAAGAAGATATTGCCAGGAACTCGTTGCCTTGACCACTCGACTGATCGCCGACGACGAAGAAGACGAAAACTTAATAACACTATATTACACGCAGCTCTAGAAACTAAATGCGAAGCAATGAATGTACAATGAAATCAACTCTAGGGACTTTCTAGGTACCAGTGCTCGAATAGTTTGTGTAGAGCTAAGTACACAAATCGCATTAGAATCGCGCTTCCTAACAATCTATTTACAAAGGAATATCGAAGAGAAGTGAAGACGGCGCGCCACACGAAAACGTACGAACTTGTTCGCTATCCCTGACATTCGCTAAAAATCCTCGACAAACAACAATATATTTGCATATTCGCGTTATAAATAGAAATGTAAAGCAATAAATAAAATCGTAGCAAATAAAGAAGTCACTAATATGTCTTTGCAAGAACCGAAATCACATGCTCTACATCATTGCAATGCCAAACGTGGGATTCTCGCTCTTCGCCTACCGGTTCCTTTGGAAGCTTGCATTTCATGTCGGCTGGAATTTCGCCATTGTCAACCTTACATGGATCAAGATGGCCGCAAGTGCTCTAAGCGTGCTTGCACGAGAGCCCTTCGGCAATCATCGGCGACTTGTTCGGATCGGCCTCGGTCGCCATTTCGATCGACTCGCTGTCGGCGGGCGTCGCGTCCTCGAGGCTGCTGCTTCCGCCGTTGCCACTCAAACTGGTCGCCGTGCTGCTGTCTTCAGTGAGTCGCAATGCGACTTCCAGGTCTCGCAGCACTTCGGTCTCCTTCGCCTCGATCAGCGAGAAGCGATGATGCAGCGCGGTCAGGTGTGCGAATGTGAGGTTGAGGTGGGCGTGCAAGCCCAAGAGGACGACTTCTTTGAAATGCGCTGCGTACAGGTGCGCGACGACGTGAAACAAGAGCCGCACGATTTTACGAACTATTGATTCAAATGATGAGGGAAACTCTTTTGCTGCAAAATTGATGGCAATAGCAACATGATTGAATTCAGATTGCAGGAGGCTTTCGACTTTCGCACATTTCAAATATTCAATATGGCGCCCTGATCAACATTAGTCACAGTGAATCTTTTGCTTCAATCGGAGAATCGAACGGAGAACCGTAATATAGGGATTTCATTGGTCAAAATTAAGAGTTAAATTAAGGAATACGCCTAAGATTGTAGAAATATAGCTTCAAAAATGGTAATAATGTCCTTCTGGGTTTGCATGTGAATTGGAAATCTAGGTTATATGGGGATTCTTATATGGTACTAGTGGAGTACCCAGCGTTGCTTGGGTTTTACTACTTTAGTTAATAAAAACTTTTATTGGAAAGCCAAGAGAGGAATTGGACACAATGTTGACTCGCAACCGTCTCCCAAACTCGTCGCCCAGGAAACCCCAGGCTACCCGCGATCCGGCTGCGCAATTCCAAGGGCACCTACGATGGAAGGTGACTCCTACACTACTATTTGCCCATCTGTTCCGTCTGTTCTGCCTGTCCACCTGTTAGGAATCGGTTTGCAGTGTTGTTCCCCGTTGTCTCAGCCTACTTGATATGGCATGGAGAATTCATTCCCGTGCGCATTCGTTCGGTAAACACTCGTTGCTTGGCAACGGTCGACGATGCATGCACAGTAAACTGCAATCGAGCGGTATTGCCGTGCCGTTTGTCGTGAAAACTGTTGGTTTTTTCGCTATAACTTTCGAACCATGAGGTTTTCCCAATTGCCTTTCCTTCCACATTGTCCCAGGACGTAGCATGCCCAATATTTCACTTCGATCGGATTATGTGCATTTTAGGACGAGATTCCATATATACACACGGACAGACATTCATTTTTGATATATACATAGATAATATCCCGTTTAGGGGAACAGACAGAAATTATGAATAAACTAGTAGAGGGCCCAGCGAAAATGAAGGTTGTTTCGCTATAACCTTCAAACCTTGTAGTTTTTCTAATTTTTGTAATATTTCTTTAGGGGAGTACGATATCTCTACCCCAGAAAAAGTGAACATGCCATGAAAGTAGAAGTTGACTCACACTTGGTTGGATCACGACTGACTTATCTCTATCAATTGCCTGCCCCTGTCGCATTGGATATCCTTGGTCATTTAGATCAAGGACGAGAAATTCCAGGGCTTCAGGGATAATATAGAAAGTGATCACTAATTCCAATATGTCTAATATACATTTGGTGCGTCATAGCTACGCAGGAACGGCGCATGCGCAGAATCCGACCACCAGATCGATATTTCAGCGCCGTTTATTCATGAACAATGGTCTTTTCGCAATAACTTTCGAACCATGAGATTTTTCCAATTTCTTTTTTCAGGTTAATGGTCCTAGGAGTATATGAAATATGCCCAATATTTCATTTCGTTGCAATTCTTTAGATTTTAGGACACACAGACGGACATCCATTTTTATATAAATTAATTTCGAGATTTGCACACACTTCAGGATGTAATTATGTGCGAAAGTCGAGGGCCCCCTCCTATTGTGACTTACCATATTTGGTAGGAAAGATATTCTCATCACTTATTGTTTTTTGCGTAAATGTCATAACGTAATCTATGTATTGTGGGGCAGCTACGCGAGTCTTTTTTCCCTTTTCGTCGAACCACAAATACGTCCTGCAAACTCGAGCGCTGAAACCTAACAGCAGCGCCGCCAGTCTTGCTTACCTTTGGCCCGGACCAGTCATATCTGGACATCCAGTTGTTGTACAAAATTCGCTCACCGTTCCGTACACCAAGTTCACGTGATCAAATAGGGCCATTGCTGAAACATTCGGTATTAGTATCGAAGCAAACTGTGATAATACGATTGAGGGGTAACTTACTATGCGATGCAAGCCACTCGTTGTAATCTAATCCTGGTGGCAAATCGACCATCAGCCGCATATCCAGTTCGGGCAATTTGTTTTCAAGCACGGCTGATTCCAGGTACAGTTTCGTATCGCCGGAACTCGAATTATCGTTGCCCTCTCTGTCTTTCCGCCTCGCCTTTCTGGAACATTCCGATTCAGATGAGCAATGTGCAGCAAAAACCAAAGTTCCCTATCGGATTTACACTTCCATACACCTTAGGACGATATTATTAAAGCATTATCTAATCAGTCATTTACACTGCATTCTAAATGAGTTCGTATCAGGCAAATTTGGCAAGGAGAATGAACCAGAGCATCGTTTTATCGAGTTTTGGCCTGCATAGGAAAACCAATATAGATGCTCTTAGGGTGCAAAGTGCAGAGCTCATCTAACTCGTAATCTTATGCTGAATCGTGGAATGACTTACCCCATAAACCAATCCACGGTGTCGCGGAGATATTCCGGTAATCGCTCCAGCTTGACGACGTCCTTGATGAATTATTGACGAAAACGTTGAACAATCGGAGTCCGTGCGGATGGCGGAATTGCAACGCTTCGAATGCCTCGACCACACGCTCTGCAACAGCAGCTACCACCAGCTCAGCTGATTCACTTCACTATCAACTGGAATCATTTCGCGACCACTCTCACCACTTATGACCATATGATGGCAGTGTGACCATGTTCGCCGGCGACGATCGATCCGACATACCGCACTAGTTTCTTACACCTCGATTGCGCCTCAATTAATGGCCCTTTGCACGTGCGAATACATTCATACTTGGCAATTTTGCATTCAATACTGAAGGATATGCTAAAATATCCTTGTCAATTGCTACATTGTAGTCCTGATATTCGTTTACGTTCGACTGCCATCGTATTTTGGTAATGCAAACCAAATATATTTTGGCAAATTCGATATTAATCTATTTGTTATAAACAAAAACTTCAATACCATACAATTCCGGCCCACCTTCCCATGCTCTGCAAATGGATGAGTACACCACTCCCAAATTACACAGGTGGTAATTCAAGGGATAATATCCAGTAAGGAGGCCCGTGACCTTCCGTAATTTTCCGTTAGGTAGAAGCCTACACCCAGCTGTATCCCGCTAGTGGACATTTTTGCATCTGTGTTCCCATACCATAGTACGTTTCCTCCTGAATTCTCGAGATAGGTAGGTAGGAAAGGGCCCAGATATGGACAGAAGGGCAGATATGGGACATTATTAATCAGACCAGCTGATTCAGTGTCAGTCTGCAGGTTTAGATCACTCTGGAATCGAAGCATGTGATTGCCAGTTTGTTATCTGAGGAAATGCAGATGCGCTCCTTCTCGTAATCCCTATCGATATAGATCCGGTCGCATTTGTCAATGGACATGATCTCGGGTAGCAGCAGGGAGGGCCCAAGACCTTCCGTCATTTTACTTTAGGTAGAAGCAAGGGCTTCTTAGCTCTTTGGGTGGATGGCAGCAGGATGAGCTTAGCTTGCCTACATCCAGTAATGTCTCGCTAGTGGGCATTCTGGAATATGTGTTCCCCCACCTCCTGTGTTCTCGAGATAGGCCGCAGATAGTAAAGGGCCCAGATAGGAGCAGATGCGCAGATATGGGACATTATTATTCAGACCAGCTGATTCAGTGTCAGTCTGCAGTTTTAGATCATTCTGGAATCGAAGCATGTGATTGCCAGTTTGTTATCTGAGCAAATGCAGATGCGCTCCCCGTAATCCCTATTGATATAGATCCTGTGGCATTTGTCAATGGCCATGATCTCGGTTAGCAGCACGGAGGGCCCAAGACCTTCCGTCATTTTACTTTAGGTAGAAGCAAGGGCTTCTTAGCTCTTTGGGTGGATGGCAGCAGGATGAGCTTAGCTTGCCTACATCCAGTAATGTCTCGCTAGTGGGCATTCTGGAATATGTGTTCCCCCACCTCCTGTGTTCTCGAGATAGGCCGCAGATAGTAAAGGGCCCAGATAGGAGCAGATGCGCAGATATGGGACATTATTATTCAGACCAGCTGATTCAGTGTCAGTCTGCAGTTTTAGATCATTCTGGAATCGAAGCATGTGATTGCCAGTTTGTTATCTGAGTAAATGCAGATGCGCTCCTTCTGGTAATCCCTATCGATACCGATCCGGGCACATTTGTCAATGGCCATGATTCGGTTAGCAGCATGAAGGGCCCAGGACCCGTCGGGATAGTCTCCCTACATCTGGGGCGCATCACCCCTAGACCAGAACCTCCTGCTGCCACCGATGCGTCAGTGTACCAGCGCATATACCGCTTCTGACGCTTGAAATGATCTTCGATTGCCTCCTCTCGGGAATACGCCACGATTACTCTGTGGTGGCTACGAAAATCATATTCCAGAGGCATCCCCCCTAATGGAGTGTCCCATACTTGTGGCTCTATCAGTGCCACAATCCGTGAATGGCAGTTCCTCTGACCGAAACTTTCCAGTCCAATTCATAGGTCTGCCATTAGACCTTCTCTTTTAATCTGCTCATGCAGTGGAAGTAGGTCTTTCAACACTTCCATTGTCGAAATGGGGGTTGTCTACATTACATTGGGCATCCCTAGTCATGTCAGCCGTTGGAAGTCTCTAGTGGCCATTCACCTGGAGAGCCTTTGGCCACCAGACAAGAGCTCCGTAGGTTACTATTGGTTTAAGTCCCGAGTTTCCCATAAAGAGCTTACAGCAGAGTCAGAAGGCTCTAGTAGCCATACCAATGGTAGGTTCTAGGTCAGTTTCCTACCCAATGTTACAGCCAGATATTTGGTTTTGTCAGTGGAAGCCACACTAACTCTTCCCACCTTTGCCCCCGGATGATTATAGTTACTTTGGTTTGTGAAGAGGACAATTCCTGTCCTCTTCGGGTTTATAGAGAAACTCTCCGTAAGACACCAGGATTCTATGAGCCTAATGGCTGTTGTCAACCACCAAGGACCACAGCAAGGGTGATAAAATACCACCTTGTGGGTATCCTCTAGCTGTGGCGATGGTCTCCACTCTCCCTCCCACCTCTGCTGTGATTTAGAAATGTAAATAGGATGAAAATATGTAGAGATGATATGGCAATGGCCATCATATTGCTCCTAATATGAT
Organism: Labidoglobus nevermanni; assembly: GCA_025447835.1. Lineage (NCBI taxonomy): Eukaryota > Metazoa > Arthropoda > Insecta > Coleoptera > Staphylinidae > Labidoglobus > Labidoglobus nevermanni. The sequence goes on along the minus strand of JAOEHK010012954.1, from coordinate 3,324 downwards.
TTTAGAGGTTATTTTGGGCGCAAAACACCGCTAGATTAGTTTTCTCATTATTTAATCAAGTATCTTAGGAATTTGACTAACATCATTACACATATACACATTGAATATAACAACGAAGCAAAAAGAGATCTTTGATATAGTTTAATAGGCTATCAGACAAATTTTGTAGCAATCGCAAGTAACTTCGTGTAATCAGCGCCCTTTGCATGCGTTTTCGCTTTAAGAATCGTTCGAAGGATGGTGGGAATAGGCGCATGAATGCGAGTACCTAAAGGTGTTCCATTGTCATCTATCAAGACCAAATTGTTGCTATCAAACTTGGGTACGCGCGCATTCTGGGTTTGTTTGAGGCCAACTAAAATCCCCTTCTTCTTTTCGCCCTTGATAGCGACTAGAACTCTGTCACCTGAAATGAACCCAAATAGAGTGGATGTTTTCGATCATTTCATTTATGGACCAATACCAATTCTCCCAACGCCGGTACTATTGTAAACGTGTATGCAACGAGGCGGCTTTCCTTCCGCCATTGCCCGTTTCCCAATTTCGCTGTTATCAACGACCCTTAAGCGAGTTAGTTTCTGGATTTCAGAATTGCATGATGTCACATGCAAACAGCGCATGGGATTCATGTTGTTTAATGCAAGCTTAATGCAATTTAAGATCATTCTTGCTTCCTAATTCAATCTAAAATAATTCATAACAACATAACCTGCTACATAAAATCAGGAATACATATGTAAATTAAAGTCTTGACTGGCGTATATTCCTGTACGTTAAAATGGAGGAAGTAGATAATATCATAATTGATTCCCTACGAAATATCAATTGGTATGCGAGTAGGATGTGTACAATGATGTTCCTCATTTGCGGAAATTTCTTTGCAGCAACTTGGAGACCGATATTCGTACATTGAAATCTTTCTCCCCGGATGACATTGCAGCTGCAATTACTTCATGCCTGGCCGTGATTTTACCAACTCTAAAATTGCCGAAGAAAATGCCAGTTGCAATGGGCGCTCGCTTGAACTTTGCCATGCAATTAGTCGATCATGTCAAATCCATGGGGTTTATGGGCGATTTCGGATACCAAAGCATTCTCTATTCGAATGAAATTGAAATTAGACGCGTTCTCATGTTTCTTATCGAAAGATTGCCTAGGGAAAGTAGCAAAGATGCTGTGGTTGACGCAATTGGTAAAAATGCTCTCATTTATCACATCTGGGATTCACGTTTTTCAAATTTAGGATATGTTCCATCCCTTCTCGTTGAAATCGAAAAGAAAGTCAGCTTAGCATTGCAAACATCCTGGGTTCCATCAACTCTATTGCAAGACGGCATCAAACCGCTTCCAAATTCGCAAATAAAGCTCAGTTATGGAGATAACATTCCTTTGAAAACAAAACGCCTTAAAATTCCCAATACCCAAAGTGCAACTGCAGGTTTCTTTGATAATAGTAATACCATAGCCACCCCCTCTCCCTAATGTCTTGTAATTTCCAGAAGAGAAGCTGTATTGGATTCATTGCCTTCCAGACGTCACGAGGCAATGCAAGAAAGAAGAATTGCTCGCATCCTTATTATTTAATGGCGTCGATTTAACTTCAAATGAAAGTTTAATGAATTACGTAAAGAAAAGCAGCGTGGAAATTAATGTACTACCACAGGATGAGATTGTTCCTGTGGTAGCACAGCCAATTGTAAAAACTGAAGTAAACCAGATACCTGAAAGCAAGGCTGCTGATGAAAACGAGATTATTGCACAAAAAACTCAATCTTTGTTTGAAGCTATCAAAGAACAGCAGCGAACATACAAACGTCTTAAAAACGAGATCAAAATCGCCGAGGAGAAGCTGAGTCAATTGAAATTGAATAAGGAATCATTAGATAGCAACGTGAAGGACTCGTTATCGTTGCTAAAAATTAAATCGCGCACATTAACAGTGCTTTCGAAGGACGACAATATGGACAAATTGAAATTGTTGATTGAATATGGCAATGAGCGACTCTTGGAATTGGCAAATCAATGGCAAGAAGTCCAAACGCCGCTTTTGGACGAATATAGGTCGCTACAAGCGACCATCAGCCAGCAGGACTTGCAACAACACGGACGGCAACAACGATTGCAGCAAGACATGGACAAAATTCAGCAGCTGAAGCAGGATTTGCAAGGCAAGGAGCAGCTGGAAAGGAAGCTGATTGATGAATATCGAAATGTAATGGAGAACAACAGTCGAAGCAGCTACACGAAGAGAATCATGGAGATTATTGATAACATTAAAAGACAAGATAAAGATATTGCCAGCGTGCTAAAAGATGCGAAAGACTTGCAAAAGGAAATTAAGATCATGTCCGGACAACTGGATCGGTCTTTTACATTGTCGGATGCTCTTATTTTCAAGGATGCCATGTATGACGAGGTTGCACGAAAATCGTACAAGTTTCTGGCTGCGATTCACATGGACTGCGAGACTATTATAGAAGCTGTGAATGAAGCTGGAGCCATTGAGCGTGAATCGAGAAATATTCAGGACCAAATTGATGTGGAAATTGCCAAGGATACTGCTTCCAAATTGAAACAGATACTTTCAGATATACAAGAACTTGGCGCTTGTAGCATTCCAGAAAATTGATGTATACTCCAAAATTAAAATCAATCTATTAATATTTCATTTGAGAATCTTTTTTTTATTAAGGGGTTGAGGGCAAATACACAACTGTACGGTAGGAACCAGCTAGAGTTAATATACTATCGGCATGCATTTCTCGTTACGACAAAAAAAAGAGGAAAATAGCGACCAAATTGATGTTAGGAACGACAAAAATATAATAAGCCCAACTACAAAATAAGTTTAACGACAAATATATAAATTGCACGACAAATATATAGAGTAGAGAGACACAGAGATAAGACGGTAAAAGGCCGGGCACGGGCCTAGAGGGGATATCTAACCTAGTAGCTAAACCTGATTAGATAACGGGATCGCTCACCAGCCTGCAAGGCCTGAGGTAGTTGTCGGAGTTTTGAGAGTGTTTGCCAGCTGTTAAACCTTTTGTGGGGTATAGAGAGGAGAGATAAGAGGGTAAAAGGCCGGGCACAGGCCCAGAGGGGATATCTAATCTAGTAGCTAAACCTGATTAGATAACGGGATCGCTCACCAGCCTGCAAGGCCTGAGGTAGCTGTCGGAGTTTTGAGAGTCTTTGCCAGCTGTTAAACCTTTTGTGGGGTATAGAGAGGCAGAGATAAGATGGTAAAAGGCCGGGCACAGGCCCAGAGGGGATATCTAATCTAGTAGCTAAACCTGATTAGATAACGGGATCGCTCAC
>JAOEHK010012943.1:0-11154 GCA_025447835.1 Labidoglobus nevermanni | reverse complement strand
CCTTCCTTTGTCAGGGTATCAGCTCGTAAGTTACCCTCGCACTCGCCATGTCCCTTAACCCACTGTATGGTGAGTGTATTGGAACAGGCGAGGTTATTGAGGTTCACAACCGTGTCAAACAGGAGTTTGGAGTTAGTGACACAACAATTCAGGGCGGATTTGGAGGGCTTCCACCTCCTTATATAAAGGTTTGCGGTTTGCTTGCAATGGTGGTTTTTAAGGGACGCAGCACTCAAGCCCACCAGTGATGGGCTAGTAGGTCCGCCCGTGGTACCTTCCTTTGTCAGGGTATCAGCTCGTAAGTTACCCTCGCACTCGCCATGTCCCTTAACCCACTGTATGGTGAGTGTGTTGGAACAGGCGAGGTTATTCAGGTTCACAACCGTGTCAAACAGAAGTTTGGAGTTAGTGACACAACAATTCAGGGCGCGAATGGCCTGCCTGCAGTCACACATGATGGTAATATTGGTGCCTATTACCCTCTTTCCCAGGAGGGATGTTGCAGCAATGTTAATGGCAGCTAGTTCGGCTTGAAGTATTGTTTGGCAGCATTTGATTTAAACAGCAAGTCCTTTCTGAGGATTCCAATCTACAATTTTCTTAGTAAGTCTCGTGTATGACGCCTTTTATATATCATCATACTAACATAATGACGTTCTTCAATTGTCCTGAAATCTCACCCGCACTCCAATGGTAAAATCGAGCGATTTCACCGGAATCTCAAATTGCTAAAGCGACCATCAGAACCAGACTTGGACGCGCGTGCTCCCAATAGTAGTCTTGGACCTACGCTCCGCGTTGCGCGAGTAATGCGAATTTACACCAGAGGAGCTGGCTACCGACAGTCCTAATCTCCGCTCCTACACAAGGAGCAAACTTGCAGCATGACACTTTCACCAACTACCTGAGACAGCACTTTGCAAACTTATCTCCCACAGCTACAATAAGGCATGCAAAGCCACAAACGTTCGTCAGCTGCGACTTAAAATCCTGCTCGCACATATTCCTCCAAATGGACAATACCAACACACGACAACCACTTGCCGCGACTTACACTCGTCCGTACAAAATCGTATGCCGCAGCGACGGGCAGAACATATGACCGGGTAGATGTGCAAATAGTAGTAAAGCCCAAGCAATGTTGGGTACTCCACTAGCTTTTATATATACAGATGCAATTCCCTTATTTGGGAATTGAATATGTGTGTGATACTGAGTATTCTACAATTCCTTTACTTGTCCTTTACTTGGTTCCTGTTTTTCTGGTGCTTTGTATTTCTGTAATCCTATAAATTGTTTGTGTTTTAATCAAAAGTTTATTAACGCGTGACGATATTAAAACACAGGCGTAGACGTTATTTGTAATTGCTTAAAACTAACGAGTTGAATAATAGATTACTTAAAATAAAGTTTCAAACTGCAGCAGTTGTATTGTGATTTTAAAATAAGAATATAATTTGACAGTAGAAAATATATATATAGAACTAGTAACGAAGCTAGCGTCACCTGGGTTTAACTATAATACGGCAAATATTTGTACAAAAACTTAACTTGTTAATGCCCCTTCGATAAACTACTATGATAAGTCTCTTTCTACTTGAAGGACACTAAAGATTCACTCATTAAACATTTCACATTATTTTAATTTGTATGAATTTGATACGTAATAGCTCTTTAGCAACAGATGAGACTGCGTCCAAACCGCTTGGGCAGAGTATGAAGCGCTGGTGGATTTCAGTACCATGGGTCGCTTACACGCGCGTACAGAAAGGTAGACACCGAGGCTATCCTCGTCCTGTCTGTCTGGTACCCATTGACCTGCGGGTGTCTGAATCTGCCTGAAGCGAATTGGTAAGGCAGAACGTGACAGGTGCTGGTACTGCGCTGACCTGGACACTGCGGAGCGCACTCTTTTTCGCTGCATCAGGTGGGGAGTCGAGAGGGACAAAATGATTGCGAAAACCAGACCTGTGGACGCAAACAAACTTGTAGACAAGATGCTCGGAAGTAACGAGACCTAGGACACCGCCACAACTCTCGCAGAGGGCGCAATGAAAAGAAAGTTTGGAGTAAGTGATTCCCGGGTTTCTGCACCAAATTTGGAGTAGCTTTTATTGGAGGAAACGTTGGACCTCCGTTCAGTACAAAATCAAAACCAGGAATCAATCGACACAAATATCAACATCCTCTTTTGTTTTCACTACCTCGTCGACATCACTGAGGCTCATGGATAACTAGATATCGCTACATAAGCAAGGTGACGAAAATGCTAAGCAACGGGAAGAGGTAATTTTGAGAGGATGACAATAAAATCCCCAAACCTAGAAGTTTGTGCACGAGTCCGTCATGCCAAATGCGGTCGAATGTCTGGTGGATATCCAGCAGGAGCATAGTGGCATGACGCCGTGAATTTAGTGCGTTCGCGGGCTGATCGAGAAATTCGCGACCCGATGCGTTAATTCCGGCTTCATAAAGAACGTCCGTGGAGGGGTTTTCCCTGAATGGTGTTTATTCCTCTAGTAGGTCGAAGGCCGATTTTTACCATATTTTTTTTGAGAATACTTCTTGGCGTTTGAAGGCCTTCTAGACTGTTTTCTACACGCGGAAGGGCATATTTAAAAAGTTAATAGTTTTTAAAAAAAATATACTTTTTGAGGTTATATCCCAGTGTTATTCTGTCAACTGTCTAAGCAAATTTGAATTTAGAGTCTTATGCCGAACAAACTGGAGTTGGTGCTCGATTCGAATTGACACATGCAATAAAGCATTTGATGCTTGCGATTCCAGGGTGCCGCGATCGCATTACCCGTTGCTACAGACTACTCTTTTGTTTGCTGTGATTTGTATATGTTCAGTTCTGTTCATTTCCTTGAAAAATGTACATAATTACGTTGCGCAGTGTTTTGCGCGATTAAGAATTCTCCAAAAGTGAACAAAGAGTGCAGCAACTGTGTGCGTGGGGGCTGTGGCAGGTACTGTAAAATTTTATTTCAATTGCGCGGCGATTTTAGTTCGCTGGCATTGCCACTTCAACGATCCTCTACCGTCCGCCGAAGAGGCCATCACCAATGGGCAATCGCCGCAATTAGATTATTAGATTATTTTAGAACTGTCTGTTGGTGATGGCCTCTTCGGCGGTAGGTGGATCACTGAAGAGGCCACGCCAGCAGACGAAAATCGCGGCACAAAAAAACACGCAGAATTAAAGTTTCCGCAAGAAAATAACAGCAAAATAGCACTCAGGAGGGGAAGAAACATAACCTCAAAATGCAAAACGAAAACAGGCCAAAAACCTACCAAAGTCAGAAATTCCACGGGAAGTCCAACTTTTACATCGAAAGGCACGTGCCCGCCCTCATCGACTGGTACTTCAGATGGTGCTTAGCCAAATAACCATCAACGAGGCCAATTCCAAGGCCATCAGGTTCTCGCGAAAACTCTCTCCCCGCGCCGTTATTGGCCATTTCCAAGGAAATTCCATGGAAGAAAACCGTGAAATACCTCAGAGTCCACTTCGACCACCGTCACCCTCGGGACACACACGTGCAATTCAACCGACGTTAGAAGCTCGCCGCGTCCTTGTCACTAAAACGCCTCTTTTCGAATCGGCGCGTTCTCACCTCCACCAAACTGCAGATCGCTTCCGCATGTATCCGCAATTTGTTCACATACGCCATCTTGGGGGTACTGGCGACTCAAACTCGTCACTGGGGCCGACCACCCAATCATAAGGAACATCGTAAATGCTCCTTACTATGTGCGAAATCGCGACATTCTCCTCCTTCCCAAAACTTCGTGACAAACTCGCGAATAATCTCCGCGCTTCAGTGGCGGGTCACGATAACCCCACGATTTTCCCCCGACAATTAAAAAAAAGTACCATGGGTTGCTAACACAGGCTACATGATTTGTCATGGAATATCTTAGTTTTTTAAATTCCTTCCATTCGCCCGCACCCATTCCTAATAAATGTTAACCACTCGTAGTAATTGAAACTTGAAATATTTATATTATAAAATTTGTTAAAAAAGTATGAGAGGCTTTATGTACGCCACTGCGATTGAATTTATTTATATATATATTTTATATATATATTTATTTATCTCGATTTAGCAAAAATTTCAATTTTTGCTTACAGTGGTTTGTTTTCAACCAATTAATTTCAAATGTGTTTTATTACACTTGAAGTGGACGAAGTTAATTCTGCTACAGTTTGTGTCAAATATAATTGATTGCATTGTAAAAAATATATTTGTTTAATAAGTGTTGCTGGAAACTCTATCTATATTGTGGAGCAGGAATGCTCAGAAAAATCAGCTACATAAATATTTGTATTTGTTGACCTTTTTCTATAAACCTTGTTCGCTATACCCCTCACCCCATGAGATTTCTACCATTGTACTCCTCGTAGGAATCATACAGGAATACACGGAACATGCCCAATATTTCATGTCGATAGATTTAATTGCGTTAGAGGCATGCATAAGGGCTCTAGAGTCGCACATGCATTCATACACCCGTATCTCACTTTGCGTCGTTGTTACGTTCCCAAAAACACGACGCAAATTTAAACAACGCAAAGTGAAGATTTTCTATAGCAAAGAAATTAAAGACTCCAATTCAAAACAACGCAACTTCGACAATCTAACGACGCACAGAAAATTAGTACTAATTAAGCAGCGACGCAACTTCGAAAACACGCAAAACGAAACGACGCAAGCGTGATATGGGTGTATAGGGATATAGAGTATGCCATAATGTACGCCAATTACTGGTAGGAGAGGAAAAATCCCAAAGAATTATAGCACAACGCAAATTAAAAGTTGAGAAGCAATAATGGGCAAATAAATAGCACAAGTATGTGACTGAAATGATAATTTATGAGGTGCAAGTGGAATAATTCCCCTAATTTTATTTGAGCGCACATTCAGTACAGCACCTAGGTAAGCGTGGAAGGCAAATCTATCGCCCCTGACTTCACGAATTAGCATCCTACATAGCCTTGCTTGTGTTGATAAGGCGAGAGGAGCAGTTGATGTAATTTCTAAGGAGAACGTGCGACTTTGAGTGTTTGCCAATGTTCGTATCAAGGAATCTATTGTAGTGTGTGCCTATAATTTTTGTCATGTTATCCAGTCGAACTTCTTATGCACACTGAACTTCCTCCCGATTGGCATAGGTGGCGGTGTCATCGGTCATTGGCGTCCAGACTGAAAATCGCTTTCCCGCAGCAAGCAACTCAAGTCAAGCAAGTCAAGAAAAACGATTGTGCTGACACTTCGCTGGCAGCTAATAGTTGATACTTTACGATCTCAAGTGTGCCACGTATTTGAACGAATTCTTTGTTTGCCACCATAAGCTGTAAGTTTGATAAGTGTGCTGGCTAGAGCTGCGCCGTGATCACCATTCATAAATATTATATTAAACCATCCTACAAGATCAGGGAAAATTCAATCGCAGTGGCGTACATAGAACCTCTCATACTTCTATAATAAATTTTATAATATAAATATTTTAAGTTTCAATTATTACGAGTGGTTAACATTTATTAGGAATCTATATATTTATTTATTTTTTGTTTATAAAAACAGCTTAAGCCTTATAATAAAAACAGTTTCTAAGATTATATATGCCTATATCAGCGGTCGGCAACCTATGGCACGCGTGCCACTCTGTGGCATAATAAAAAGCACCCATTATTGACAATTAATACACTTGCTCACTTGTTGTGCCAAAACAAATTTGCAAATGGCTGCCGTAGCTCCATGACTCTACCTGGGGATCGGAGCCAGAGGTGTCAAACCAGAGCCATTATCAAAGTTAACATGAAACAAACTGAAGCTAGGCTCCTAGCAAATTAAGGGCCGCAAGTGGAACTATCGAGACACCCCGAGCTAGCTCAGAGCTATCTCCGAACGCAGCCAAAAATAACACCAAGATCCAAATAGACAGAATTCTTGGCAAGATTTACATTATCAATTCTATATGTAAAATCGATTAAAGTCCTATTACGAGTGAATGTTAGGGTCGAACATTTGTTGATACTTAATGTTAAATAATTTAACCGAGACCAATCAGTAATTCTGCAAAGATTCTGCAAAGATGAAGAATAAAATTGAAAACATAATGAAAACCCACGTAATGGAATTTGAAACTGTCTACATTGTCTACATTCATACGCTTCGCATCATCGGGCTTCATGAACTACTTTTCTGAATGTATTTGCACATAAATTAGCAATTAAATTCATTCCCAAACCTATTTAATATGCCTGCTGGAATAACAATGGAGACTCATTTGTATGCATGCGTTTAAATGCTCATTACATATCGTATGATTACGAATAAATGAGTTATGCGCAGGAAATCTAAATAATATGCACGTCGACATCTGCATTTGTACGGAAAATATCCCATTATATCCCGTGATACTAGAGAGTGTTGAACAGGTTGATGTTGCAACTGTTCGCTTGCATTTTGTTAGTAATTTTCTTGATATCTAAATACGCATATTTCGATTTGTTGTCTCTCTAAATATTTATTTTCATGTTAGTTTTATGATACAGACCTTTTGAGTGACCAGGTGTATTCACTTAGTTCTTATTACCACTCTGAATCAGTTTCTTCACAGGCACCTTCTCTATACTCTACCTATGCTCTTTGTTTATAGATGTGTCTCTTTGTCGCGGAATGTTTTCTGACTCAAGACTATCCTCACTGTCAGAGTCCACACAGTTGCGTGGTAAATTTTCAGCACGAGAAGAATAGTATGCGTACTGGCCAATAGCCACTGATTGCCAGGCTTGTCCAAGGTCTGATATCTGTGATACCGAGTTGACATTGGAGGTTAATGTTGGCCTCTACCACGAGTTAGTGATGATAAGTTACGCGAGGTAGGGACAACTGGCACATACAACGCGGGTGTGTGGACGTGTTCAATGGGCCCAGTGGTGAGTCCTACTCATGTACATACCTAGGGATTCTGTTTGACCAGTAGCCGGGAGGAGAGTATGGTGTCTTCTCTTGAGTTAGTGGAGCAGAGGATGGCGCGGCTTAACCCGCGCGTACCTGTATGCGGCAGTGTACAATCTGCTGGGACGTTCCACCTTGTTCTGAACTCATGCCAGGGAGATTGCGTCGAGGGAACTGGTGATCTGGCTTCGAGAGGAATTTCTGCCGCCCGATTATAACCTGAAGCTTCCGCGGAAAATATATCTGAGCCAGCAGGGACCGCAGCAATCTGTGGACCACTACTTCGGCTGCATGAGGCTACTCTTCGAGGCTACTGACTCCAGAGATTCTGCTATGGAAGCAGCTTCAGGCCACTAGGCAGAACCTACAGTCTTATAATGTACCGGGGATGGCGCTACCTGAGGTAAGTAAGCATGCTGTCAGACTTGTTAGACGTCTGTCGTAGAGCCGAGCGCAAAATAGGCATGGATTCGCAGGAAAGCGCCAGTGCATCGTATTGGTTAGTGGAGTTGTGGGGCAAGTTTAGTACTGCGTTGCCCACGTGTGAAAGGAGTGAGGCGCCACGGAGTTGTGGTGTTTGGGTTGCGGTGGGAAGCGGGTAATGCGGCAGATTTGTGCCAAGTGTTTGGGAAAAGACGTCGTGAGAGCATAGGCTAGTCGTGCTCTCACGCTAGTGTAATCTCGATGTGGATGCACTATTTGGCGACGTCCGGGTTGCTGTATGCGTCCAAGGCCGTTGTGTTATCAGCTCCTCACCCGCAATTATGAACCTCTTGTTCTGGGTATTTCGGAGTATTTCGGGCAAGTGGTGCGACGTGAGCTGGAGACGGTGGCTGACAAGTAGATGGCGAGCTAATTCCGCGAGTTAGGACGACCCTCATTTACAAGCAGTATTCATATTTAGCCTTGTCTTAGGCTATAGCCGATGAGGATGGAAACGTACAGAACAGGCTAAGTCTTACCGTCCAATTTGCCTCATGTTTCATTCTGAAAACGATGGAAAAAAATCGTGGATGCCCATATATGTCGGGATCGGTCTACCTACGGTTCCCCACAACTCGGTCCTTTCGGTCCTTTTGTGCTAATGCCCTTATAAGGAGAACGTGTCTGATAACGGTACCTCCCCATTGCGGGGAGTACACCTATCTACCTGGCTAATTTACTCATGACGCACTGCATGGTTAAATCCAAGTTATCGGGGACACATTGCGGCACAAGTAAATTGAGCTAGTAGACTTTATAGAAGGGGATTTTGACAATGCTGCCGTTTCCTCTATTAAGAAGAAAACAACCAATTCTGGAAGACCGAGGATCACGGCAGAGGTGGGCGGAAGATCGGAGACCATCGCCACAGCAAGAGGATGCCCACAAGGCGGCGTCATGTCACCTTATCTACCATTGGTTAGTCTCGGGGGAAGTGACTTGCTACCGATACTAGTAAAATCCACAACAAGGCGACTGCCTCACGCTCGACGGACGATATTATATATAAAACAAGCAGACATTTTTGTTGAGTTGAAATCATCACCTGGAAGCAACGCTCACGAAGGCCATTGGAACCTTCTGGGCATGCTCTAAGCTCTTTGGGCGAAACTGGGACCTAAAGCCTAAGCTGATACACCGGCTGTATACAGCGGTGGTTAGGCCAACGGTTACCTATGGGGCTCTTGTCTGGTGGCCTAAAACACTCTAGGAGGCTTCTCGAAGGCGCCATGCGGACAACACCGACTGCGGCAATGGACGAAATGTTGAACCTGCTGCCAGGATCTCGGTTTGCAGCACAGAGGGTCTTGGGCCAAAAGGAATGGCTTCCCTGCAGTGAGGGCCAACGACTCCTATCCCTGCACCTTGTGCTGCCACCGATACATCCGTATACCAGCACATGTACTGGCCTCTGATCTTGGAGTGCTCTTCCATTGCCTCCTCTCGGGAATCCCTGACGATTACCGAGTGGTAGCTGTGGAAGTTGTACTCCGCCAACATCATATTTAAGGTGACTTCACGTATATTAGGATCTATTAGATCCGTCATTTCGCCATGGCGGCCTTTGGGATAGGTCCCTTTCATGCCCATCCTAAGAGCCACCATTAGACCTTCCTTGTTGACCTACACATTAAGGGGAATGTATGGGACAAGGTCTGACTAGCCCTTGTCACGGAGGGCATAGACTTCCGACGAGCTCGCGCACTGCGATCTGGACATCGCCTCCAGCTTCATACCATCCGCGACCAGTGCACTGTGACTCTCATGCTCGAGAGCATGGGCTTTCAGTACCACACCTTCCACCAAAAGTCGGAACGTGTGGTATCTCACGTGATGCGCGGCGTCAACGTCGACGCGCCTACGGATAAGGTTGCCGACGACCTCGAAAAGCGCGGCATACCTTTCGTCGGCCTGCACCGCATGAACCGGGCAAATGAGGTTTGGCCTCTAATCTCCGCGGTCTCGATGTAAAGTCGAGAAAAAGCGTGCCGACACGAACCCCATCATCTGCAGAAGGTGGTGCGCATTCGGGCACATGCACACTTACTGCCGCGTCAACACACGTTTGCCTTCACTGCGGCAAGTCCGGCCACACCGAGAAGGAGTGCCGAGCAAAACGCGAATCTCCCCCCGGTGTGCACCAACTGCAAAGGCCCACACAGAGCAACCTACGGAGGTTGCCCCGTGTCGTCGAAGATGCTCCGGAAGGCATCAGCGGAGAAAAAGACCGCCGCAACCCCTGCCCCGCCGCCCCTGAGTAGCTACCCGCCGCTGCGCCGCGGAATGCCACTGACCATTCTACACCAAGCTTGCTAGCCAAGCCAAGCAGCCAGCGCCCCAACTTCCGGGCACGATCTCGCAAATCGTGGCCGGCCTCATGCCCTCGCTAACGGAAATGGTCGCCAAGGCTGTCTCCGCCGCGCTTCCGCGTCAAAATTGAGGATCGCTACGCGGAACGCCCACAGCGTGCGGCCTCATGTGAACGAACTCGCGCACTTTTTGGATGAGCATAGGATCGACATTCTATGCCTAAGCGAAACTTTTCTGATCGCACGCGGCAACTTTTCCATCGCCGGCATCAAAGTCTACCGTAAAGATCATGACTCGGACCGCCATGGCGGTGGTGCCGCTATCCTGGTCAGGGACTCCATCCCATATACCCAACTTGCATGCACATGCGACAACATTTACACGGTAGGAATAAAAATTTTCTGCCACAACAAACCATTCCATATTATTGCTGCGTACAACCGCCCGCAGCAACGCATCCGCGACATCACACTCTCTGCTGTTTTCCGAAACAGCAGAAACATCACCACCATCGTGGCTGGTGACCTCAACAGCAAGCACCATGCTTGGGTTTGTAGGTCATCAAACGCCAACGGTGAAGCACTCCCCAGAGCCTCACTCCGCCATCGGTTCACGGTTATCGCCCCGAACGAACCAACACACATACCGACACAAAGCAGGTACAACCCGGACATCCTGGACATATTCTTGTCGCAATGCCTGTATTTCTACCATAGAGTGTGGACAGAGTCCGCTTTTTCCGCTGACCATCTCCCCATCATCCTAGAGCTGGACACCAGTTCAAAGATCCCCCCTCCCACATAGGGAGGATACCCCATATGGCAAACCTTAAAGCCACCTCCGGTCAGACCGCGTCCACGGATACCAAAAGGCGCAAGTGATCGCCGAATCACTCGTTGCACAATTCAAAGAGAACCCATCGACGGACGTTCTCTTTGAATCCGTAATCAATGCGGCGTTTTGCGAATTTCTTGGCCAACCGCCAACCCTGACCGTCAACCGCCAACATTCGCCGATCCGGATGAAGTCTTCAACCTCATCTGGCTCACGAAACCGCGCAAGGCCCCCTGGGATCGATGGAATCCCAAACAAGGCCTTAAGACTTCTTCCGAAGTAGCACATCGCCGGACTCACGAACATCATCAACGGGATGATGCTACTGGGTCACTTCCCACACCAGTGGAAGCTCGCCACGGTGATCGCGATCGTGAAAGCGGGTAAACCGCTCTCTGACCCAAAGAGCTACCGGCCGATAAGCCTGCTCTTGACAATCAGCAAAATTACTGAACGCGCGCTCCTCTCGAGATTACAAGGGTTCGCCGACGAACACCATGTTATTCCCAATTGCCAGTTCGGTTTCCGAAAGAATCACGGCACGGGCCATCAACTC
>JAOEHK010012921.1:0-11326 GCA_025447835.1 Labidoglobus nevermanni | reverse complement strand
GAGCGGCCAGTGGAAAGAGGACAGTACGACGTCTGAAAGACGTGGTTGCAGTACGCTCTTCCACGAAACCCCACACTTCAAGAAGCGGTAGAGCGGGTAGTGAATATATATATATTTTAAATTTTGCTAAATCAATTCGTGTTCAAGAAAATTAGATGTAATATTATAGTTAATATTTCAATTCGCAGGCCTTCGAAAAGGCTAAGGAGGATATGAAGAATGTTATGGGCATCTTGAACACTCATTTGACTGCCAGGACCTACCTTGTGGGGGAAAAGATTTCTTTGGCTGATATAAGTGTTGCCTGTTCCATGTTACACTTATACTCAAAAGTAATGGATCCCGCTTATCGCCAGCCATATCCTTACGTCAACCGTTGGTTCAACGCCATCGTCAACCAAAAAGAATTTATAGCTGTGAATGGCGAGCCGAAGTTGTGTGATAAGCCCGCAGAAGTAGATCCAAAGAAGTTCCAACAGGTGCAGCAACAGCAACAAGGTACGTTTTGCTTCCTAATCAGCAGCTATCAGGTGGGATCTTGTACTAACTTGCCAATTCAATGCAAGCTGCACAAAATGATGTGGATATTGCAAAGTCAAGTAACAATTCGAATGAAATTAACAAAACAAATAAGAAAAAGAAGAGTAAGTAGCATCAACATGTGTCTGGTCTTATTTGTCTTTATTTACTTTAGAATTATGTGGGTCCCTCATTTTTTGACACTAATACAGGTTTTAATCTCGTCAGGTAAGGGAAAAGATAAAAAAGAACACAAGAAAGAAGAGAAAAAAGAGCAGAAGAAAGAAGAAAAGAAGGAACATAAGAAAGCAGCAGCAAAGAAAGAAAAGGAAGAGGTCAAAGAAGAACTGGATGCCACTGATGCTGCTTTGGCAATGGAGCCCAAGTCGAAAGATCCATTCGAATCGCTGCCAAAGGGAACTTTCAACATGGACGATTTCAAACGCAGTTACTCCAATGAGGTCGAAGCGGTGTCCATCCCGTACTTCTGGGAACATTTCGACGCGGAGAACTACTCGATTTGGTTCGGCCAATATAAATACAATGAGGAGCTGACCAAGGTCTTCATGAGCTGCAACCTCATTACTGGCATGTTCCAGCGCTTGGATAAAATGCGGAAGCAAGGATTTGCTTCCGTGTGCTTGTTCGGCGATGACAACAATCTCAGCATTTCCGGAGTGTGGGTGTGGAGAGGCCAAGAATTGGCCTTCAAGCTCAGTCCCGACTGGCAAATCGATTACGAAGTCTACGAATGGACGAAGCTGGACGCGAAGTCCGAGGAAACAAAGAAACTGGTTGCGCAATATTTGGCATGGAATGGCACTGATAGCAGTGGTCGCAAATTCAACCAGGGTAAGATCTTTAAGTAATATGTGTTGGCAACTCGGGGTATCCCTGACGCCCTGGCGCAACAATTTTACTCATTTGTAATGTTCACATTGTTTATAAATAAATTGCAATACCGGTGCATCAGTTTTGTTAATTTGCGAATTTAGTGTGACATTGTAATTTTTATTTTATACATCAACGATCGCTAGCTACGAAGATGCCATTTTTAATGTCACCGTTAATTATCTAGTTTTGCAACATTTCGTATTTGCCAAAAATATTGATTGTAATAAAGTGAATTCAAGAAAATATTCTCCCGATATTCTTAGCTAACACTAAGCTGGTTGAAAATGTTGTGTTCCAATGTTGTATGTACAGCACGGTAGGTGCTGTGGTCAGGTTTGCCCGGCGTATTGCCTTATCGAGACCTGGTTTAACCAGGTTCCAGGCTCTCGCTGTAGCTGACGCCATCATGAGCCCTACGATGACGCTGGTGAAGACCTCCACCGGAAATTGATGCCTGCTGCCTCTTTGAAAGCGCGAGATAATACTGCAGCTTCACTATCGCGCTTTCCGACTTCCGTTTATGGGCAATTAACA
The DNA here is from genome assembly GCA_025447835.1 of Labidoglobus nevermanni. Classification (NCBI taxonomy): domain Eukaryota; kingdom Metazoa; phylum Arthropoda; class Insecta; order Coleoptera; family Staphylinidae; genus Labidoglobus; species Labidoglobus nevermanni. The sequence continues at coordinate 9,379 of JAOEHK010012921.1, read as the reverse complement.
GAATCACTGCACGTTTAAAATACGGTATATGAAAACTATGTTGTAATGTGTATTTACGAGTCTGTTTCTTATATTGATAAAAACTGAAATTCCCACAAGGGGCACTGCCAGTTTTTGCCGCCTGGCAGGTCTCCTTAACTGTGCTATACTGTCAGCGCCCCGCCATACATCCGGAAGGCCGACATCCGCCGCGACTTCACAATCCCCCTCTCCGGGACATTTCGCACAGCTCGCCGTTAACCTACATGGTTCCGTCGTGGAGCATGCTAACCCTACAATCTGCACTTTCCCGGTTCACTCCCTTACTCAACCGCTTTGCCATGCTTTGTAACCTGTTGAAGCCCCCTCACTAAAACATTTTCAACTTATCTAGCGCGTTAGCCCAAGTGGCCCCCTTTAGCAAGCCTCTTTCCTATCTCCCCAACAGCATATGACTTCAAGGTTGAATGCTGGAGCTTGGTTTTTAGACGAGCCCGACATAACCCTGCTACCTGGGTACCCGTAAGCTGGGTTTCCTAAGCTATCAATGTTCGGGTTATCGTATAACCGGATTGGGGGTATTTTTCGCCTGTTGCTCGTACGTCTCTTGTCTGTTCTATCCTCTAGCGCCTTATCGTTGGTCGACATTTCAACCGGGTTGTGCATGAGACTTCACAAAATACCTGGGCGCCTTACGCCTTCTTTGAGGTTATCTAATAACATCTGGAAGCACTCCTAGCACTTGACACTTTTCTTCGAAATATCCCCTTTGGACTTTTCCTCTGGGGTAATATGACCTGTTTTTACGTATCCCACTTCTGATTGTTAGGAATAAACAACGGATGTTTCTGGATTTACAACTTCACTGTCTCTCCACCTTAGCGCCATCAACGTCACTCATACCTAGTGTTACCTAGATAAGGTTACACGAACATACTGCGCCATTAGCGCCTTATCGTAGGTCGACATTTCAACCGGGTTGTGTATCAGACTTCTCTAAATACCTGGGCGCGTTACGCCTTATTTGAGGTTATCTATTAGAATCTGGAAGCACTCCTAGCACTTGTCACTTTTCTTCGAAATATCCCCTTTGGACTTTTTCTCTGGGGTAATATGACCTGTTTTTACGTATCACACTTCTGATTGTTAGGAATAAACAACGGATGTCTCTGGATTTACAACTGCACTGTCTCTCCACCTTAGCGCCATCAACGTCGCTCATACCTAGTGTTACCTAGATAAGGTTACACGAACATACTGCGCCATTAGCGCCTTATCGTTGGTCGACATTTCAACCGGGTTGTGTATCAGACTTCTCTAAATACCTGGGCGCCTTACGCCTTCTTTGAGGTTATCTATTAGCATCTGGAAGCACTCCTAGCACTTGTCACTTTTCTTCGAAATATCCTCTTTGGACTTTTCCTCTGGGGTAATATGACCTGTTTTTACGTATCATACTTCTGATTGTTAGGAATAAACAACGGATGTCTCTGGATTTACAACTTCACTGTCTCTTCAGCTTAGCGCCATCAACGTCGCTCATACCTAGTGTTACCTAGATAAGGTTACACGAACATACTGGGTTGTATAATACTAATCTATAACATTATATAATGCAAATTGCTATGACCGGAAGAGTTCTTTGAATGAATTTATAGCGTGATGTGAATATTTACTTGTTGAATGAGGTTCCTTGACCATGGGCCCTGTTTTCTACTTTCTACTCCAGTTTTCTCTGCCTGTGTGATACAATAATCGTAAAACATTAAATAATTTATTTCCAATGTCTGCTCAGGCTGTACAACAACAATATATCGAAATAATACTTCGAAATTGAATTGTAAGGAATCAATTACGCAATCTTATGAATTTTTTTCATAAAATTCATATGGCACATTGAAATTTGCGTTAATCCATTTCAACATTTCCTCAAATTAAATATTTATTAATCCATTCAACATGGTGGTGTTTTGCTGTAAGAGTAATTATTGTTCTACTGAATCTCTTCAATATTTCAGTCAATTAAATGCAACAAACACAATAGGCTTGAGTAAAGCATAGGAAAGCACAGATCACATATTCTCGTAATGGCCTGGTAATAGCAATCATTCATTTGAAGCCACATGAATTGCTAGATGACCATCGAACAATAATTCGCTTTCAAGTGATTTCGACACATTGACATAAACTCTCATTTGCAAATGCACTCAATGATTAGCTCATTTACCAAAAATAGAAAGTCAGAGTGATAAGGGATCGTTTATGATTTTGGCTATCATTACTTTGTTGATATTCACGTGGCTATTGATTATGGCGCTCCATTAGCTAGTTGTTGTTTTGTATCATTTTTGTGGTTTGCTTCTTTACATAGCCTAGTGCTTTGCGACTTAATATGTTAATTTTGTATCAAAATATCTGGTTTCAACCTTTTGTTTATAATTTCTTTACGCAGCTATCTACGGTGTAATTAAAATAGAGTCTTTGAAACGACAAGTACCTGTCTGTCGGCTATTATACCATATGTAGTCGTACACATTTGTAATCATTTTGTGCTTGCACTTGTAACACCAAACATCGAATGTACATAACAGCTATGGATTCGAATATACAGACAAGGTCCACGACAACCTGCCGAATATTCGCAATGCGAAAAGTTTCCTCTTGTAAGCGCATATTGAACGACTTCCTTCCGTCTCCTAGTTCCCTCGACACCTATGTACAAGTTGCTTGCGAATTTGCATTAATAAACATTGAATAAACTTTCTTCGAGCCAATCTTCCTTGACACAGGCACATGTAGTAACAACGTTTGTCTCTTAGATTGTACGACATGATGAGCGCTGTATAAAGCGAAGTAATGTGAGCCTGATTCGGAATCGACATTGAATTGGACAACATTCCCCTTGGCAATTCGATTGTCCTGCAATCTCCGCAATTTGATTCATTGTTAATGTACATTGATATTTATACATTTATCACGTGTTTGTGCCCGGCAAAATCGTGAAACGGAAACGAAACGTTAATGATAACCTTCCTTATGCGCTGTAGTCGAAGGACTCCCACTCGGAGAAGCGCGAATCCTGCTTCTGCAGTCTTTGCGTGCATTCCTTCAGGTACGAGTCCTGAATGCGATACATACCCGAGTTGGCTTGGAACATTAGCGTCTCCAGTATGCGCTCGTTTTTAATAGCTTTCGACGGCAGGACCACCTGCAAGACAGACAAGTTGGAAATGGTCTAATTAGCCGCGGCGAAAAAGCGCGCCAAAGCTTGCTACCTTAATGAGTTCCTGCGGCGTAATTCTGTACAGTTTCAAATCTCTCGCGAGACGCTCCATCATACATTTAAATTCTAATTTGGCATCGAGTTTGCTGGAAGTCTTTGTGCGGATTTTGTGTCGCGCCCAGTTCAGCATCGCCTCGAATTTGCGCACCTCAGCCACTTCCAGATTGCTGCAAGCAGCGCACGAGAGCAAATTACACATCATCGTTGAACGCACGCTGCTAATCGCAATTCCACTCGCTCACCGACACATTATCATCTGCACCATGGACTCGCTAAGGGTGAGGAACTCGGGCGTCTGGAACAATTGATACGCACGCGTCTCCACGAACGCCAGGATCATGTTAACGAGCTCAGAAGCCGAAGTGTAGCGCCAGTAATAATTTTCTAATGAACACAGCATACAGCACACCTGCAAACAGCGATAACCGATCTCAGATTCGTGATTCGCCATGTAGCCATCGGAACCAGCTCCTTATCTGCTCCTTATCCGATTATGGCCATTTGTATAAGTTTCTATGGGATATGGTATACAAGATGATGTCGATATTTTCCGGCATAATCTTGTAACAACGTAACACTTAATAGCGTTTTGGGGTGTTCCCCGACTTCAAAGTCCATTTGTCATCTTGAAATATTGACCTATATCGCCGAAACAGCGAATTCTGTTCGCGAATATAGGAACCTGGATGTGATTTTACAGTATGTACTTTTTTGATAGAGTGGGGGGTCCTCACTTAGGCCAGACCAATGGGCCCTTTGTGCAGCCTACTTGAAGAGCTTCTACACCTCTTGCCAAGTCATGTGGCGGATAAAGTCGAAGACCTTGCTCCGAGGGTAGGAGATCCGCGCAAAAAAATCTGTTCCTGGTCAGCTGACTTCTCGTCTTCCCTACAACCTCGGCATAGAGCACTAGGTGCAAGACCGATCCTACAGGGGTGCTTGTTTAGATGAGAATGTAAGAATCCTGAGTTGTGGGCGACTTAGGCTGATGAGATCGTTGGCTCGTCTTCGACTAGGGCAGTGTTTCCCAAACTATTTTGGCCTGTAGACCCCCTACTGACATTTTTTCTTTCCATAGACCCCCTAACCTAACCTATTTTTTTGGACTTCCTAAATTTTTCTCCGTACAACCTCAGATCTCCAAGTTGGAACTTGCGTCTCTAGGTGAACGGAACAATGGCTTCATAGACCCCTTAATTTTGTATTGGATGCGTACTTGTAGATAGTGCTGGCTGACAAACCCTGGGAATACTCATCTTTGAATGAGGGAACCCATATTCTTACGTAGACTCCTATTCACATCTCGTAGAGCCCCAATTTCTTGTTTCGTTATCGTAGACCCCCTGCAAGTCAAAATCACTGGACTAGGGGGACCCTTGTCACCCTGTCCATCTCCTCTTGTGCTGCGTAGCAGTATAGTTGCCCAGGTATGTTTTGAGGGACGTGGGTTGTGTTAGACACGTCTCCTTTCGAGCCTGCCTTTGCTAAGGCGTTATCGCGAGCTTTGCCCTCGTACACGCCCTGAGCCTTCACCCACTGGATGATTACCTGATTGTTGCTGGCGAGGCAGTTAAGCTTTGCTTTGTAGCAGCTGTTTAGCATGAAGCATGGTACCCGGAAGCAGTATGCATACTTACAACTTCGATTCTGAGAAACTGCTTGGCGTGATGGAAGCACGCTTGGAGCAGTTCGGGCAGGTCGTAGTGCTCGGCGGCGCAAATGAGGCCCGGAATCGAGGAGCACGTGAGCGGACAGGAGCCGCTGTGCAGGTAGTCGAGGAGGATGCGGAACGTATCCGGATCGAATTCGATAATGGAGAACTCGGTTTGCGCCAGCTTGGCGCGGTCCACTTTCTGCGCGTCCGCGCACACGCTCAGCCGGGACACGGGCAGCTGTGCCGGCTTCTCCCTGTCCTTATCCTTGGCGTCCTTATCTGCAACGCAAGGCCGCAATCGACAGCCGCACGGGGCGGGCATGTGGGGCATGTGGTGGGCGCACTCACTGGAGCAGTCGTGGCTGCTGGCCCACTTCTTCTTATCGTCGACGGAGAGGGCGGCGGCGTTGTGCTTGCGTATCGAGCGGCCCCAGCCGGCCGTGATCGTGCCGAGGCGGCTGATCGCCCGCCGCACCATCGGCGAGCTGGGCACGCTCTTCGGCCGCGGCGACTCGATGTCCGGCACCTGCAGGAAGTTGCTGTTCTTGGTGCGCGCCTGCTGCGGACTCATCAGCGTCGGCACGGGGCGCGCGAGCAGCTCGGCGACAGGCACTTGCGGCGATCCGAATCCGGTCTGGATGCCGTAGAGCATCTCCTGGAAGACGCGACTGCGCACGCCCAGGATCGCTCGGACGGCAATGAACTTGGTCTGCCGAAGACGCCACTTGGAGGCCAGCACACCCACACACACACACATGCCCTACCTTCTGCTTCGACTGCCCCACCATGAAGACGACGTCGAAGAGCTGCGCATTGGCCAGGCAATTGTCGTCCGCGTTCAGGAACATCTTCGTAAAGTCCTTGGCCAGCTGGTCGTAGTCCTCGAACTGGTCGCGCACGCTGTCCAGCAACGGCGACGAGGGCCGCATGTGGCCAATGGGCCGCCATGAACCTGGGCATTCACAAGCAACCCGAATCAATTCGCGGGGGGACGAATCGAGGCGGCGTGAGGGCTACGCACCGCGTCGGTACGGCTTGGGGATCTGTCCCGTCTCGGCGTGGTTCTGCAGATTGGCCACGATGTCCTCGAGCATCTGCGACCGGGTACGTTCCTGCATGCGCGCGAACTTGGGCGCCGAGTAGCTGGCGCGCTCACCGTTGACGACCTTGGTCAGCAGCCACTCGCGGAACATGGCGCCCTTGTCGAAGACGCTCTGCTCCCACAGGTAGGGCTTGTAGGCGCCGACCTCGTCGCGCGTGACCACCGACACCTCGTAGCGCGTCGGCTTCCGCTTGATTCGCGGCGACGTGCGCACTGCAGAAGGAATACCAGATAGCGGAAGCTCAGCGCCGGCGGCTACGTACCCAGGATGAACGTGTGCAGGAAGTGGCTCTTGATGCACGACGGCGAGAAGGACGTGTTGTCGGCCTCGAGGAAGACCACGCACACGATGTCGTTGCCGATGTGCCGCTTCCGCTGCAGCTTCTGCGGATCGTGCTTCTCGTAGGGCAGCAGCGTGCTCACGTGGAACATGATCTCGATGTGTCTCCAATTGGTGTACACCGAGTACAGGCCTGCACCAGAGCCGGTCACCGGCATACCGCGAAACGCACCCAGGAAGCTCACCAGTGAGATCGTGCACCGTGTCCAAGCCGCCCTTGTACTTGTCGAAGCCCTTCAGGCGCACGCGGTCGCCGAGCACCTGCAGGAACTCGTCGAACATCGGCGAGTTGTCGTTATTGTCTAGAATCTCCTCCTCGGTGTACTGCCCCTCGAGCACGTAGATGACGCCGACCTTGAGCTCGGATTTGATAAACACCTGCATCCATTCGAAATGCAATTATCTGCATATCTGCCCTTCCTGCGCCATGAGCGCCGGAATGCAAATGAATTTTTCATCCGGGATGCGCTCGTTCCTTCGACTTTCCGCTCCGCATTTGTCTTAGCTGCATGCAATTTCAGTTGATTTCGTTTACAGTCGCGTGATGCCTTCGAGCGCAACTTACGAGCCTTTTAAAAAGTTAACGAGCAATTGCATTTGAGAGATTTGCTAGCGACTTGCGAGTGGCTTTCGACCGCGCGAATCCGGGATGCCCCCCATCGCACGTAAATCGTGATGGATGATAAATGCTCGCTTACAGGGTGAATGGAAATGCGCAAATATCGCCAACTCGAATCACGCTCCGGCGGGCGGCGAATTGATTGATTGCCGGCGAGTGAGCGACGAGGTTTGTTCCAGAAGTGCTCGCCGAACGGACATCCGGTCATGGGAATGGCCCTTGTGGCTGCGCACTTGTGCGTTTATTCGTTCCGCATGGATTTGCGGATTGAGAGTCGCATTGTGTTTGCAAAGACGCAAGCAATAATCAATTGAATATGGCAATCAGGGGAGCATCGGGGAAAATTTAATAATCGCGTGCAATTAACGCGACCGGAAAACGTCGCTGCTAATTCAGCAAACGAACGTCCGCCCTGCGCCCGTCTCTTTCATTTGCGCATTCGCCAAATTGCAAATTGGCGCGAACAAGTCGCCGAATCAATAAATTGCACGCTGATTGATATTCGTCCGGCCGCCATAACCTCCCTTGGGCCACGCAAGGAATGCCAGCAATGGCCAGCAATCGATGCGTTATATCAGGGCGCCATAAATTGGAAGCATATGCAGCGGTCAAGCACGGGGAATACCATACCACTAGTCTGGTGATGGTACCTCGGTTATTCAATGTCAATGACTGTTTTTCCATCGGGGCGCTGAAATACTAGAGCCGGTACTGGCAATGGCAGCAGCGTCCTTACTTGGTCCAATTTGAGGAGCTCCTCGGGCGTGTCAGGGAGCTGACCAAGAGTCAGTGGCGGATTGATGTTGACTTCCTTGCCGAGCGAGCGAACCACCTCCTCCCGATTGTACCTGTCAGCGAACACGCAGCTGGCCGGGATCAGACCATGAACGGTGTAGCTAATCGCCCGGACAAGAATCCTGGAAATAGTTGATTGAAAATAGAGCGAAGTTTGCGTAGGATTAAGAAGGAAGGGGTGGAAAACAGAATTAGGCTGCTTAGAAACCCTCCGAAGTTCTCCTTTGGTGATTTGAGTGGTACGAAATGGTAACCTTGAACTGTGCCGGTAGGTTAAGTGAAAAGCGGTTAAAATCGCATCCAGCCATCAATCACAATCTCCAACAGCACGCGCCGGATAAGCTGTGATTGCACAAATGGCGTGCAAATGCGATTTAATCGATCCGTGTCCGGATTAGCGCAGGCGACAATTTGATCGGTGGCGATCATCATCGAGTTGGCGGCCATCACGACGGTAAATATGGTGGTCGCAATATGGTGGTCGGGGTTGCAATGGAGCGATTGCCAACGAGACGGGCTTATTTTGCGATCGCTCATTATGCCGAAAAGGCGGCTGTAAGACGGGCGGAAATCGATGGTGAGCGCATAAGCGCATTCATCTCAATTAAAATGAGCACGTATTCGGCTTTAATGGCGGCCTCATCAATATTGCACGATTAGAATTTCATGGCTCGCGCATCTTGCGAACGTCTTCCGAATGCGCTATCAGGCCATCGTCCGACATCTGCCTGCTCGATTCCATCGCATCAATCTCATCAGATATGCGAATATCGATTGCGCTCGGATTACATCGGCCAGTCGGCTGCGGAATGGAACAATAATCATTTAAGCACGCCACATTCTCGGAATACAATTAATTTGCAGCGAATTTGATCGATGGCCTGTGATATTGAATAATGGTGCCTCCTTCTAAGCCAAATAAGTAAGAGTGGCATACATTTATCGTTACGGCCAAATTGATGTTAGCAACGACGAAAAATTAATAGGATAAAAAATAACAGATAAAAAGATGGTCGACAAAACTTAAATTTCTTAGCGACAAAATGGCGCGTGTAAAACATAACCTCATATATTGTTGATATCAAACACAACATACGTTAATTACAATTTTAGCATAAGTTTGTTCAGGTGTTACAATAGATAGCTACATATATATCTATCTATAGATAGCTATAGCGGGGCACGACACTACAAACCGATTGCTAACAGGTGGACGCGCAGAACAGACGGACGAGTAGATGGGCAAATAGTAGTAAAACCCAAGCAACGCTGGGTACTCCAATAGTATTAAATTAGAAGTAAACTGCGAAGACGAAGGATAAATGCTCATATTTTAGATGTAAGGTATACCAGGGTTTGAAAAAGCGAAAAAGATGTAGTTTGGAAGACAATGTCAGCAAAAGCTATGACGTCATGAGTCGGCTTAACACCTAGTTAAACTCTCATACCTGTAACCACTCAGTGGCTGAGTGGTGACGTTGTTGCCTAGTGATCACCGAAGCGAAGTGACATTGGGCGCGGGTAGTGCTTGGATGGGAGACCACCCAGCACAGCGTCACCGTTCACCATTGAGTGGCCAGTGGAAATAGTGGCAGTACGCGTCTTAA